>UXGD01000647.1:0-51061 GCA_900474315.1 Torymus auratus
GTTTCTCTCGCAATTTCACTTTGTCGTACTTTAAGTTAACAAAACATTGAAAACTTCGACTCAATTATTTTATTTTTTTATTATGCAAATTAATTATAAGTTGTTTTTTGGTAATTAAATAATCATTGAGTTTCTCTCGTAAACGGCCGTAACAGATATATCAGTTCCAAAATTTGTCACTCAAGAGTCCTATTTGGGTAAATGTTTAGCGCGTCCGATTGTCATGCTGAGGGTCCCGAGATCGAATCCAACCGCCGTAAATGTGTCATTAGTAGGATCTACCGGAAATGTAAAATATAATGAGAAAAGAAAAAAAAAATAATTTTTTAATGTTTGATCTTTGTTACAAAAATTACTATGTAGGATAGCAAAAATTGATATAATTCGAGTGTGTCCCAACGTTCCTATCGAATATAGTAATTTTTCTTACGTTTATAATAAATTTTAATCGAACATTTTTTCTCAGTGTATTATCGACGAGTACCTAGGTGTATATAGTGGCGACGGCACGTGCGCGCATCAAGCCCCGATGCGTAATTCATGCGGCGCACCGCCACGCGGGTAGGTACTATGTCTGTGTGATATATATATAGGATGGTGATATGGGGATGATATGACGGAGGGTGTAGCATGATTTTGATTTGGTTAGGTTAAGTTGATTATTGGTAATTTAATAATGAATGTGGTAGTGTTAAAAAGAGATTTTAAAACAGGAGTTTTAAATTCATTTTAAAGCCAACCAGTAGGTGAGTATAAAGGATGGAATTCTCGAAACAGAAATAAAAGCTTTTAGTATTCTAAAATCGTCACAAGTCGCTGCTGTGCTACACAGAAATGACTTGACCGAACAATACTTGCATTCGATCGAGTCTATACGTGTGGCCCATGCATGCAAATGGATCAATCTGCCTAAAAATGGACTCAGGTGGATCCAAGAAAGCTGCGGCTTTCTTTCCTCTTTTCATTTTTTAATACACATAAAAGTGAAAATATATAGAGTTGGTAAAAGTTGAAATTTTTTAATTTAAGCCTGCCGCTTTCTTTTGTCACGTCGGCCCCTGTATACCCATTTCTAGGAAAATTATTCGTTAATTTCGACTGAGAAAGCCGCTGTTGTAAGTAGCAAAAGCTTAGCATGAATTATAAATTTGTGCTTCTTTTGTTTCTTTAATTTCAAGGCAAAAAGCAATCCCTGTACAATATACTGCAATGATACACGTGTCGTACGATAACCATCTGTACGAGCTTTGAAGTTTATATGATAACAATCTCTAGCAGATAAAATGGTCTTTAAAAGAAGCAAACGCATATCCGACATTAATCATCATGCAATTTATAAGACTGACGGTATACAATTATCTTCAACTCTCTGGCAGCGATTATCACTTTTTCAAACTTTTCCATACTTCTCTTCGCCCAATATCGAAGCACAAACCACGCACTTCCCAGCCAATACATAACCGATATATACCCCGCAATAAATATATCACTGGCAACAATAAGCTCAACGATCATAACCCGTAGAAAGCCGGCTGCACCGCGCTCCAAACTTTTACTCTCAATTAGATATACGATCTGCAGTCTGCGCGAGTTTCTATATACGCGAGAGCTGCTACCAGAGACCCCGACAGGCTCGCGTGAAATATTACGATTATCGCTCGTATACAGAGAGCAGACAGACTCGTTAGAAAACAATCGTATATTGATATCCCAATCGTCGACTTCCTGAATGCGCACTCTATTACACAATCGCCTCTTTCTCCAGATTTATATCTACGATGTGTGTGGGTTTATATATGCATCACCCTCGAATTTCCACGCTCGTGTACTTATATATCAAGATGCGCTCGCGCGACTATATACGGTGAAAGCGGGAGGTACATGTATATCATTTGCGCGCGGAAAAAGAGAGAAAACGTGTTTATTTGAGAATCACGCGAGCGCAAGCACTCTCGCAGAGATCTTTCGGCGCGTTGCATGCATGTATGGCACAGTGTAGTCACAGAGCTACGTGGGGGAACGAGCGAGAGGCGAAAAAGTTGTACGTGTGTGAGGCGTGCAGTTTTGTGAGAAAGGGGACCAGAAGCGCGGTTGATGTTTATCCGTATCGGCTTACGTAATTACGGTTTTTGACTTTCTAGTGACCTGGATTGGACAAATGTGCATCTCGTTGTATTATATAGCCCTGAACATAATCATTGGCTGCGACTATTCTCGTTTTCTCCTTGGTATGTCGATGCATCGTTGTTATATAGGATATCGGAACATTGTTATTGGAAAATTAATAGTTTGCACAAACAATAGGAAATTTGCTTGAGGGTAGTATTATTATCCAGGTTGTAAAAAGAGGAGAGAAACGCTTTCTGACTTTCTTTCTTGCAACTTTATAAGCCACACCGCTGAATTGTTCATCCATATACAAGGTTTTTACAAAAATAATCTCACATACAACTCCGCCAACAACATTATAACCGCCCACGCGTTATACAACATACAGACATCAGCGAGCCGTATAACCATATCGAATAATATTTCAAAACCCTCGACGCGTAAAAACAAAGCCTCTATAATAATATCCATTGCGGAATATCCATCCCTATATACATATTACACTTGTGTGTGTCTATGTCATAACTGCAAATCGCGTTTGTCACACTCTCGAGAACACGAGAGACAGAGAACAATCGCGCACGACCTGTGAAGAAGTCCACCTCTTCTGTGCGCCGGAAAAAAAATAATAATAACGACAACAGGTGTGCGCAAGCGCGGCGGTGCGCATAGACGATGACGTAGTGCTATATAGTATAAGAGGGAGAGAGAGAGAGAGGATAGTGCGCGAGCATTTCGTGAAAAGAGGAGTTGGAGGGGGCAAGAGAGCGAGTCTTTCACCTCGAGGTGAGTGCCGCGGATCGATGATATATATATACATGTGCCTGATGTTGGAGGTGTATCGATTGAAGGTAGTTTCGGCGCTGAAAGTGGGATTCGGGAGGGGAAGAGTTTAATTGATGGTATAAGGTATATTTGTATTTTGAAATGTTGAAGTTGTTTGTGAATGTACTTGTATAATAATACTATGATAGTTTATTTTCGTTTAACAAAATGCACAAGCCAAACAATAACTACACTTCTTTTAATAACCTGCATTTCGCCTGAATCTAGATTCAAACGCCTCTTAACCTGACACGATATTATACACATATCCCGGCGTAATTAAATCACGAAACCGCGTTTAATTTATCGGCCATTGTACATCTACGCGCGGTAATAACACGCTCTAGCTCGGTTCTCCTCAAAACTGATTTACGGTCACCGTCGTCGTCGTTGCTCCCCGCAACGTCTCATTCGCCGCGGAAAACCATCCAGAAGTAGCTCTCTCTCGAATAAGTAGACATCTCCTCGATTAATTCTTCAGCAACTCCTGCACGCCGAGTACACAATATAGCTGAATCAGCAACGACGAAAACGTTAACACCCCGGAAATGACGCGGCGGCCGGAAGAATTTTCACAACTCTCGAGCCCCATTACAGCGATCGTAATTACGGCGTGTGTATATAATATATAAACAATTTACAGTTACGCAGCAGCGGAAAAATCTTTCAGACGTAACTAATAATTATATCCATGGGAAGATCGCGGCTATTGTGTCGCGCGTGCGCGCGCTTTTGAGCTAAAATAAGTAATTGCTTTCAGTGCGCGCATAATATAACCTAAAATTCTTCCTTCCCTGTGGGTTTCTCATATTCCATTCAAGCGCAGACAATAAGAGAGCGCGCACTGAAGCAATTGCTAATTGCGAATTTCAGAGGCTGTGAAATATAAGTCGAGTTTGTAATTCTAAATTTGTCAAATGAATAGCTGCACGGTGTAGAGGTGCTCGATGGAGTATCGAAACTGTAGTTTGTGAATTGTTAACTATATAGGAAATCATTAAATAATAAGAATCCTTTTTAATATTGAATAATAATGAAGGTTTTATTATCACCTTGTGCCAAAATATATTCCATCAAATTTCCATTGATATATTTTTTTAAATCCCATCGTCAATATTAAACCTTATGTTTATTAGTCTCGAAAAGTACATCCCATTATTCAATTTTTCTTTCAGAAAAGTAAGTTAGCTATTCATTTATCTCATATAGTTATAACTAACAGCCTTTCCATAAAAATGTTCACTCTTCAAAATATATCCCCTATTATCCTCAACCACGCGCCGATCCGTCACCTTAATCCACTCATCCTTCCCCAAAAAAAGCCTCGACAACCCACCGCAAGCTCTTTTAACAAAAAGCTTCTCCAACCTCTTCTCCTCGCTCACAAAGGAACGCTATACACATCTCCACCCAGATCGCAGAAGAAAAAAAACCTCATGACTCTGCTCTCTCTCCGTTATACCTATCCCTCCGCCGATAATCAGAATCGCGATCGAGCCTCGAAGCGTGAAAACTCTCTGCAGTTCGCTCGCCTCTCTCGCGTAGAGACGCAGAAACAAAAGGAGAGCGAGCAAGAGAGAAAGAGAGACAAGACCCGTCGTCGTTGTCTCGGGGTCAAGAAACTCGTCTCCTCGCGGCAAGAGAGAAACGACGACGACGTATCTACAAGCCGGACGACCGACGATCCGGTACATCGCTCAGCTCCTCTCTCCTTTCTTTCGTGCTCGTGGAACGGAACGGAAGGCGGCGGCTCGTCGGCTTTTTACTCCCTTTGAGTCTTTATAGAAGGAACGAACGAACGGCACCTTTTCAGGCGCGATTATAATGTCGTTTAGGGCGATGATGGGGGGAGAAATTAGCATGTGCAGCGTCGTTCCGTTTTATAGGTCCAGATTGCAGGCTGGTGCGGATAAATAAACGACGGTAATGAGAGACTAAGTAGCCGACGCGTCACCTTAGGATGAGGAAGAACGACACGTCGTGTGTGTGTGTGTTTTCATGCGATGATGTGGACGCGTTACGGAGACTAATTGTTTTTATTGGAGGTACTACGAAGTAGTTGTGTAATAGCTCGCGATCGATCGATCGCGGAGAGATTTGACGTTATGATTATATTTCGCGTCGACGTAATCCTTGCCTGCTGCCGACGCGGCGCACGTGAAGAGAGTTATCACGCGGATGATCGCTGGTTAAACGTTAATTAATGAAGGATAATTTTCTTTATTATTGCTAAACACGTGCGTGTTCAACGAAAGATTGTATAGAGAAGTTGCGATGGTATATAGTATTTTAATGCGTCGTATAATTGGGCTGCTACTGCTGCTGCTCGATTGTATTTCAATGCGTTTTGAGATTACGCAGGCGTGTGTGTATATAAAGTGCTCGCGTGCAAATTTACGAAACACAGCGCCGTAGTGTCTTTGAAATTCAATGAAAAGAAAAAAGACACGAGCTACATGCGGCTTTCGCAATCGATGATTGTGTAAATTCTAAAAAGTATCAAAGATGAGTTTCGTATTCTCGAAAAGTATATACCATACCAGCAGCTTTCAAATCATGATTGGAACTTATACTGTGATAGGCCGGCGTTTATTTTCTGATTGATTCCGAGTGACTTGCGGTTATCTGACACGATTGTTGCCTTTGATATAGCTGGAAAATCCCCCTGTAGCCTTCGAATGAAATCTTCGGAAAAGCTGTATACCGTGTAGAAAAATATATTTTTCTCTACGAAATGATCGCATTCCCGCATATAAATTTTAAATTTGGGAACCCAGAGAATACAGATATCCTACTGGGCGAAGAAATTTTCGAAAAATATGATACATGAAAGTTATAGAAAATCAATGAATCAGTGGTCGTGACTTCGACGAAACTTTTCCATAAAGTGTATAGGTACTCGAAAAAACTTTCCGTTCCGAACGGCGGTCATAAATCATCTGACCCAGCACAACTCATGCCCCGAAATTCACCCATCCGAATCACTACAGTTCCGAAAAAAAGCAACGGCGACCCAGAAACCTCGGCGACCCATCTTTTCGCGCCTTTATTGCCTCGATTTCGGCGGCTTTGTTTCCCGCGTAATTGCCCGTAAAAACCTCCCGCGCGATTGTTCTCTCTCTCTCGGTGTCTAACTGTACATGCCAGAGAGACACACATACACAGGGAGATGCGCATCGTCGTCGTCGTTTTTTCGTACATCGCCGAGCGGCCGATTGTTCTCGTGGAACTGGACCGGATGGAGTCGTGACCTCTCCGAGTATTAGGGTGTCGACGATGGGACACGTGGAGAAGAAGGTGGATGTTTTTTTTGTTATTCCGGATGCGTGACTGAGGAGGGGAGCTGGGGGTCGAAGGATGATGGAGGTGTTATGTCAGAGATATGTGCTTTTTGTTGGGGGAGGAGTAAGAAGGTTATATTGATGTGAGGGAAAGCCAAGGTAGAGATGATAGATGATGAGTTTGGTGTGATAAAAGTTACGAAAATTCGCGGTATTGTTGGAAGAGTGATAATACTTTGTCAAAGTGTGGATGTCGTTTAGAGAAACAGAAATATTTAGTCGTAAGCTCAGAAAGACATAAGGAACCGTTTCCCACGATGATATAAAAACTACATTGTTTTCACTTTTTTTTGCCTTTTTATGTATGAAACGGTACAAAAATGTAACAGCAACCAGTTATGAGGAGATTTTGTGAGAACTAAGTTACTGTTACTTTCTGGAACCGACATACACAGAGAAACGAAAAAGAAAGAAACATGCACAACTGTATATAAATTCGTTTCCGCAAATTTTCGATGACATTATGCGGGATTGTGCCAGTGGACCATATATATATTTATTTCAAGAAAGTGAGAAATGTAGGATTTTGGGATTCGCGGTGGGACTCGTCCCGTTAATCGTGCGACTTTTATCAACAATGGAAGTTTCTGCGACACGCCTTTTATGTTTCAAACTCGTTTCTTGAGTTTGTCTTCTTCCCGGGGCAGGTTATAATCTGCTTCTCGAAGTTCATAATGCTTTGAAGTGAAAAATTCCTGTGTAATTGTTGTACATTGTGCGTGAATAATGGCTAATTAATTTTCTCTTCAATTATAAATTATACTTCAGATAAAAAGCGTCCTATAACTACATACAGTTAAAAACGTATACATTGTTATGTTTGTATTACCATTAGAGGAAAACCTACTGCATTTCTTTTTCAACGATGGTTAAATACATTTCTTTTCACTTGTGCATTAAAATTCTTATAAAATTTTAATTGCAATACACGGAGAAATTTTTTTTTTTTTTGTTAACTTTACTTTTTTTATAAGACTTTAATATTTTCCACAGTTAAGGGATGTTTACTTTTTAAAAAGTAATTTTTATGATTTTTGTAGCAAATTTAAGTTTTTGAAGTAGTAATTATTATTGTATATATATATAGCCAATTTTTCTTTTTGACATATTGTAATTTCTATGATTTTTGTAGAAGCAAATGTTTCTTTTTTGACAAAGTAATTTTTACTTTGTTTTTTCTTTTTGACATAATAATTATTATGATTTTTGTAGTAGCAAATGTTTCCTTTTGACATACTTAGTAATTTTTATGATTTTTGTAGCATATTGACTGATACTGTGATATTTTGTTTGCAGACATAAAAATTACTATTTTACAAAGTAAAATTTGCTCCAAAAATCATAAAAATTATACTATTCAAAAACTAAAAATCCTACACAACGAGTACGTCTAAATTCTGCTATAAAAAAAAGTAAAATTAAAAAAAAAAATAGTCTTAGCGTACAACCTTATTCCCGTTAACAAAGCCAATGACTCATCCCAAGCCAGAGACAACAACCATCACATTATATATTCTCGCGCATTACGAGCGCGCACAAAGGCCCGAACTGTTCGAATCGATATGACTTTCACCTGAGCGCTGCACCGCTGCCGTCGCCACGCTACACAGCAGCGAAGTAAACATTTAGCATACGGCGTAACAAAAAGCTCGAGTGCACGCGCGACGACGACTCGACTTTCATCCGCTTGACGACGACTGCGTGCACGAGTGTGTATATATGTCTATACACAGGCTGTATCATTATCGATCGAGGCTTTCATCCGATGGGTTCGACGAGTTTCCATATAGCCGTGCACTAATTGTATGTTGTTGTGTACCGTGTGTAGGTAAACGCTCGTAGACGTGCTGAGTGTTTTTTTCTTTTTAATTTGGGTAAGATTTTTTGGGATAAGTGTGTTGGTCGAGGTGTGGCAACTACTATGATGGTTTAATGTTATTTAATTGCACGATGTTACATAAAACCGGTGAAATTGTTATTTCGTTGTTTGAGTAGACGGCGGTTGTTATTATTGATGATTGATGTGCAGAAAATTACACTCATTTCACGTGCAACGTGTTTATAGGGTGAAATTAACGTATTATAGTATAATCGCGATCGTCTCTCGGATCCTTTGCACAAGATTTGGTTTCTTAATGTTTGACTACGTCATGCATGATTTAATTATAATTTTACGAAATCAATCAGAATTTTTAATATTAAAATATCTAAATTTATATCTTGTAAGAAAATTATTTTTACGCTATTTTTTTTTTTAATTAATCTGTATAGTTAATTTCGAAAAATTAAAAAGAAAATTTTTAAATAATCATAACAATAAAAACATAATATTAACGTAAAACTTAGTGTATAGGAATAAGACAAGGATAGTTAAATAAAAACATCATGGTTCACGAATGAAATAAGTATTGTATATATATTTTAAAATCATTCGTTTTTACACAAAAAGATGATCAATTGTCACGCAGTCAACGTCTCTTTTCATCAGATCTACAATGAAATTATTATTGTCAAACACAGATTATTCTTCTTCCCTCTCTATCTTCATACCATCTTAGACCAGCTATATTAAAATCTATTTCCGTGTACACATATATACCATAAAACTTGAGCTTTCTTTGAAATCGGTAATCAAACGTATATATATATAACAGACGTTACATCCTTACTGCGTATAATATACTGTAAACAATCTTCGTCAATGTCGTGTATAAAATTAAAATCCTGCGTGTGATATGTTATATCATACTGTCTTTCTCTCTCGGCAGCGCGCGTTCCAGCCTTTGTCATGACAACTCATTATCTTCGTTTTATAACACACATGTAGCACACAAAGAAAATACTCGAAAATTTTAAAAATCAAGAAAAGCCAACGACTTCATGTCTCTTCCGCCATGGCGTCGTCCTCTATTCTAATAAACACGAGGCAGCTTACGCGCTGGGGCAGATAATCCAGGCGCGCAGAGCATCCTTCTCGTCGATGTTGTACTCGTTGCCCCTCGAGGACTTGCTGCTATTTCTCTTGCACTCGCCATTGCTACAGTTGGTTTGCTTGTCGTTGACCTGAGGAGCAGAGGTGCTGCTGCTGCTTTCCTTCTTGGCGTCCATGTTGTCTGGCTTTTCCGAGTATATATTTGGCTGGTTAGGAGCGACGCTGCTAATGGCTTTCGAGTCGACAGGATACTGACCCTCGCAGGCTCTCGTCGTTCCCTCTCAAGAACAGATCCCAAACCTCGAGCTCTGGAACGTTTGAAAAATGGTACGTTAAATAGGTATAACTTCCACAGAGGGAAACTTTTCAGACGCTTTTTAAGATTTATATACCTGCGACTACTATGTGTCTCGGTGTCTCTCCGCTCCCTGGCCGGCTGCCACGTAAAAATCTTTCGGGCTTTTAGGGGTGAAGGCTGTGTGTTCACCGCGTGAGAATCAGCGCACTTGACGATGTGTGATGCGAGTGGTTTCTCGATTTTCGGCCGTGCGCGTTCGAGATCGCCGTGAGACTGGCAAGTGTTAGCGCTCGTCTCGACTGCCAGGGCCTTGACATTGTCCCTAGGAGAAAATCGACCCCGCCCTCTTACGTTTTCTGTGATTATTACGCGGTTATGTATACGTTTCTTCGGGTGATATGCGCGCGACATTAGGAATCTTAAATGCTAGAGGATTTTGGGGACAAATCTATAGTGTGCGTTGTCATTGTAAGTACTTTCTTTGGGGAAAGCTTTTAGAATATAAGGTTACAACAACAATTATCGGTGAATGGATAGGTACGGGCCTGATTTTGCAATGTTGCCAAAAGTTGTATACACTGCGTGTCTGTATATACACTTATACGCGGCGAGACATAGTTGGATATACGTGACAAGTATTACGAATTCGTTGTTATATGTGAATATAGGTAAACACAGAGCTCGATGGTTGATGGAACAAAATGAGATTTTGAAAATCGCACTTTACTTTTTAATTATTCAAAGAATTAAATAATAATTTCCTGGAAAATCTCTTTCCACTCGACATCCTACATATTATGACGTGGCAAAAAAGTGTTGAGTATTTTTAGAAAAGAAAAAAAAACTTCCCTCTCTTCATAAGTGGGAGCAAATTAACCGAAAATTACCAAGCGCGTATATAAAAAGCATTTAGCCGCTCGGCGAGAAGTATTTTTTCCTTTATTCCCTTTTAAGGTAAATGCTAAAAATACATATATTTAATTTAACCTTAAATGAAAAACGTGCTCATAAAATATTTCCTTTAATATCAACAAAATCCACTTCTTTCTATCCATTCGCCCCAATACATTATTTAATAAAAAAAAAAAACATCATCATCTTTATAATTAAAAACAATAATATTCCACACACCTCTTCACAATAAAAAAAGAACCAACATTCTTTCCACAACAACCCCCAACTTCCATACATTTTTCCATTCCACCGTCGCAGAACCAATCCTCCCCTCACCCACATCCCCATAAAACACACACACGCACACAGTCCTCCTCTCAACCATGACACAGCACCCCTGACCCCCGTGCGTCGTCGTCGCGAGGGAAAACGCCTCTCGCGCGCGCGCCGACGGCGCGGCGTCGGCTTTATCGATCCCTCCTTGCGCCGTGCTATACTCGCCCCGCGTGTCTGACACGCGGCGCTCCCCGTGGGGGCAGCTACCGGTGAAGACGCCGGCGTAAGTATATATACCCGCGCGCTTTTAGGCGTGTCCTCGGAAATTGTGCTGGTTGTCGGTTGTCGAAGTGAAAAGTGATGGTATAGTTTTCTTTTTGCAATAATTGAATTGTATATTTTATTTGTATTTTGGTGGGGGTTTTATGGAAGATTTGGTTGAGAATTGAGATTTTTATTTGAAAGCAAGAATGAAGTAATTTATCATGTAAATGCAAAATTTTGTTGTAAATTGTTTTAACACTTATTAGCATATTTAATGCATATAAATATAACCCATGAAGGCAGTTCACTCCTCGCTGAATCCTTCGTCAAAGCTTTCAAAGTACCTCGGTATATTATTACCCGTTAATGAACCATCAGCTTAATGAAAAACGCTAGTCTTGATACTTTATTACCCCCCCTAATGAGTCAATAACTATGAAATAATTAGCGCACTCATGCGTTCCTCCGTATAAAAGAAACACACGGAATGAGGAAACTATACTAGACAAGTTATACCGCCGGGAGGCAGCGAAAACGCGCGCGAGTGCCAAAAGTCACTGCCAAGTCCTTGACACGTCGCGAAATGCAATTGCGCCTGCGGCGGCTTACGCTCGCGACATAATAAAAGTTTTAATAACGCTTGATTTATTGCGACCGGTATGTCGATCGATGTTGGCCGCAGGGATGTGATTTTTAGGAAGCTCGAACAAAGGATGTATGCAGATGAGGCTATGGAGTAGAGACAATGAGAGAGGAGGAAATGTGCAGTAGTTTTTATGATTTATATAGAAAAAGAGATTATTTCATAAGTCTCGCGCTGTTTTTCAGTGTAATATTGTCGGCGGGTATTACACGTGTATATATTACAAAAGGAGATGTAACAATGAGGCAGGCACAGAGAGATTGTAGGTTGCGGCGCGCGTAAAATAATTTTTATTTTTTTTCGTTCTCGTAAAATATACGAAAATAAGATTTATGCATAAATATATATGTATACGTGAAGTCAAATTTATGGATATACATACCCGCGGGAGCTCTTTTTACGAGGGATCAACAAATTATGACTGCAGTTTTACGATTCCAGGAAAAGTATATTTTCCTCGAAAGCATCATCAAATTTATTTTTTTTTTATGAAAAAACCTCTAAATAATTAATGAAATAAAAAATATACCATCCACCACAAACCGCTATACTTTCCATAATTTATTAACCTTTCCCCATATCCTCATAGCGCTAAAAATCCCAGCACTTTTACTTACCGCCAACACAACGCACGTACACATCCATACACCTCTTATCCGTATCTATATCCCCTTTCCCACGAACTATCACGCGCGCGTTCAATTAGCCTCGCGATCGGGCACTCGCTATACACACACACACGATAGACGAGAAGCCTCAAGCGCAAATAACACGCTCGGATAATCGCCCCTAGACACATACATATACGCGGGCGCGCAATCTTTATTTACCCGCGGCCGTCGACCAGCCATTGTCTCGCACGTGTCGCGCCGCCCCCGCATAGGAAAGCACACGATTTCCCTCAGCAGCTTTTCAGAGCGCGACGAGAGCCGATCGATATATGGAAGAAAGAAGGGTGTGTTGGAATTTGGGAGGATCTCGGTCGGCGAGTGTATTATGGGTGTAAAGTAAATGTTTAATTTGTTTGTTGGGTTGTTGGACGGTAACGAGCGGTTGTAAGTGAATATGTATGAAAGAGCAATTTGTCGTATTTGAAGTTTGATCGGGATAATTTGAAGAACATATTGTATAGTCGTAGTTCGAGTTTCATAAGAAGAACGTCCTCGCGTTGGAGTGTTTCGTGTGTACTTTCGGATTTGCATTTGAAATTTTTTCTTCATCTCTATACTATACTTTTAGCGAGTGATTCATGATTTTGTAACGTTTTCGGAAACACCGGCGGAGGTAATATTTGCATGGATTTGGAATATGCTTGTTCCTCGGCCAGCTGCTGCTGCTGCTCCATCCGCATACATTCAGAGTTGCTCAAAGTTTGAATGGACGAACTCTAACGAGGTTTTGATTGATGGGGTTGTTGAAGAGTTATTATACGTACCCGCGGCACATGATTATATGATTTAAAGTGCTTTTATACTATTTAATAAAGACTGTAGTATACTCATAATAATAATAATCCGCATATGTATTGTGCATTTAAAACGCAGTTTACTTTATCGTCTTGCATCCGTATCACACCTGTCCGTCTTTAACCAACCCATACGTACCGTCAAATATGTTACCGTTTACTCAAATCCCCATTGATCTTTCGTCACTGCAATATTGCGAACACATGTAACCACCGCGCTTTTCCTTCCTCTCTCTCGCGCGCTTTGCATACAATGGGAAAACGCTGACATGAACGTCCCTCTCGCATATAATCCAATTATATTTCCCTCTCGTCTCTCTCTATCACTCGTCGCTCACATATATATACAACGCGGGAAGGCGCGCAGAGAACCAGTTCTCCTCGAGACTCGCTTCCCGGCCGAAAAAATCCTTCTAATTACACGTACACGTTATGCAGGTACTGCAGGCGCTCTCTCGCTGAAAAGTATCCGTATAGAGCCAGAACCGGTTGTTAGTTCGGCTGAACTTTATACGTATATAGATATATAGAGGTACACATGCAGCCAGACACAACGGTTGATGCGAGCAATGTTTGTACGGAGTGCGGGAATATACACGCGAGCGGACAATGATTTTTAATTTTAGATGATGAAAACCGAGAGAGAGAGAGACGTATAATTAGAGTCACTTCGCCAACCCTTCTTGAGAGAGTGAAGCACATAGCACGCCGGGGCGAGGGAGAGAAAGACAAAGAGACTATGTAAAAATAGCACAAAGCTTCTTCTTCCGACGGCTATGTCGCGCGTATGAAGACACGGGGGTTCTCTTCCTGCGCCTCTGCGTTGGCGGGTGAGAAAGCATCCGCTGAATGAAGTCGCACGCGCGAGCGGCTGTAGGTGGTTGGAAAAACGTGGGGATCTAATGGAATTGGAAAGATAAATTTTGGCCATAAGTGAATGTATATATGTACGTCTGTTCAAGTTTCTTGTAGCGCGAAGGCTAATTTTTACTTTATGGTTATAGTTTAGTATACGAAGGAGCTTTTATTAAAATATTTTTAAAGTTATATTTTTAAGAGCTGTTATGCTCTCTGGTATATATCGTTTCTGTAGCGAAACAGAACGAACTTTTATTTTTCGAGCTTTCTCTGTTATATCGGGAAAAATTTTGAAAATGGAAATTGGCTTTGTTTATCTTTTGCACTAGATACGCTCTTTGGAATACGGAAAAATGTATTTTGAAAATTGAATTTTAGCTGGTTCACCTATAGAGTTCCACTCAAAGCTGCTCTCTGCTATGCGTTGTAATAAAATTCTGAACGACCCATTTTGAATTTTTCGAAAATATGCGATACTCCGATATCTCTCGAAATTTCAAATTTATGATATACCTGGAAATGATAGGAAATTATTACTGTTGACGTCAAAGGCAAAATTTTTGTCAAAATTTTACTGGTAAATTGTACGTTTTTTCTTACACGCTAAGAATGTATTTTTTGGGGATTTCCCAAAATGGAACTGATCCCCGTTTTCGGTGAACTTTTGTATAATTCATGACGCAACTGTCCTACCTTCGGGACTTTCCCCTATCACGAATCTTTACCAACATATAAACCATTCAAGATTCAACCTTAGCATTATCGATTTTCATTCAAATATACAATATTACATCATACAAACAAAAATATAACCCAACTAACGTGAAAAATGTTGTCTCTTTTATGTTTCCAGTACCCAATGACGATACTGTACGACCCCGCGAGAAAGAAAGAGCCACCGTCCGCGCTATCCGCACAGTATATCCAAGAGCGCGATCAGTGCATGAAGTACTTCGAGAAGTGGAGTGAACCGGAGCAAGTGCACTTCGTCGAGCAGCTGCTCGCCCGCATGTGCCATTACCAGCACGGCCACATCAACGCTTATCTGAAGCCCATGCTGCAACGCGACTTCATATCACTCCTGCCGAGTAAGTACATGTATAATCCATCTCTGTGACTTCGAAGTAAGGGGATTTTCTCGGTATATAGTGCACTTTGACCTGGAGGGTGACCGCGAGTGACACGTGTTGCGCGCACGTGAGCGTGTATATAGGGGAAAGGGGTGATTAGAAGCTTTGCTTATGGATAAACTGTGAACGGTCGGTGAAATAATAATCGTTTTCTAATTTTAGTCAAATAAACAAAAATTATTCTTTTTCTGGGTATTCTCGGTTCGCGAATAATATTCTGCGCTGTGTAACAGAACTAAGAGAGAAAAAATTTAAAGGCTGTTTACTGTGTGGCAAAAAGTTGTACAGTAGTGTGGTATATAACCAGTGCGTCAAACCGGAGACTCCGGTAACGACAACAACCGGACTTGCCGGCAAAGGGTGACGATCGCCGCGGGGTAAAAATAACTTTACAAAGTTCCCGTATACATATACTTTTTCCTCTGCACGTACTTTATTAAAATTTCAAGTATTTTTTCTTTTTCTTTTTTTTAATTGGTAAGAACAAAAGTCATCGTTTAAATTAAAATAAAATTTGTAGATATTAGTATATATAATTGAACGTTACGGAATTGTATCCGGTTGTTCCTGCTCGGGAGATGTTAAACCGGAGTAATACGGTTACGAGTGTACCGGATGATACAGTTGATAATACGACTTTTTGTTTTCTAAGCGAAATATTTAAACGCAGGAGAATGATTTATTTGTCGAATACAATTTCACTTTGGAAAATGTATATAAATTTTATTTTAAACCTATATAAAAGAGCTCAAAAAGCTTTGAAGATAAAAAGTTTCTCGAGAGTTATCTCCCATACCGGGACTTTCCTATATAAAACGAAAAATACTCGCAACGCATACGAAATTTCCGAAGAGAATCGAATAAAAGAAATAAAGTAAATTCTTCCGAGACTTGCAGCGCGAATTTTCGGAATATTACGTTTCATCTCATTACCATGATCTACTTTCCTCTTCAACTCCGCGCAAAACAACAAAAACTCACTTATCTACATTCGCCGCACGTTTTTCCGCGCTCCAAACGAAACTTTCCTCGCCAAATCCCATTTCCACACTCGTCGACCATATACTATATATACCCAACTCCATTACCACTCTTCCAACACCAACTGATCGCATTGTTCTCTTTCTCGGTTACAGAGAAAGGCCTGGACCACGTGGCAGAAGCGATCCTCTCGTACCTGGACCACGAGTCGCTGTCGGCAGCGGAGCTCGTCTGCAAGGAATGGTACAGGGTCATCAGCGAGGGTATGCTCTGGAAGAAGCTCATCGAGCGCAAGGTCCGCACGGATTCGGTGTGGCGTGGGCTCGCCGAGAGGAGAGGATGGTTAGTTATACGATTGAAAGTTACTTTTACCGCACAGGGAAATGAAAGTTTGCCGGCGTTGGGGGTTTTATATTGAGTTAAGGGAGATCCGTAGGGATCCACTGGAAATAGGATTTCTCGGGGTTGAATTGTTTATTTCAATTAGGTAGTTTCTTTCGTTTGGATTGAATAATGTCACGTAGGCAGACTTTCAGTCTACCGGCACGTGTAGAGCTCGATCAGCGCGGTGTCGGATACATAATCTTTTGTCGCCGGGTGTCCCGTGGACTAGCAAAAGCGCAGTTTCTGCATTTCTAGTTTCGGAACATCCGGCATCCCTCCACACGTTTTTGGACGGAGCAAGTTGGTAGGACGGACGCTCTCGTCAGTCGGGAACGAGCCGCCGCGAGAATCTCTCTTCTTTTGAAGATCTCTAAACAAATAATGTGAACTTAAGTCCGTAACGATACTGTTGATAAAGTATAGTTACATTCACGGCTTCAGAGTCAAGATATTAACATTCAAAGTTTGAACATTAAACATGTAAATAAAACCCGCGATAGAACTGAACGAAAAGTAACGTGTTTGAAGTAATCTCGAATAAGTAACTTGATAAATAAAATGATAAAAAGAAAAACGATGTTATAGTAGTGCCTTTAAAGTAAGTGTAGTCGACAGGTGTAACGAGAACAAAAGAGACAGAGTTCGCGTTCAAAGTTCGAAAGTTTGCTTCTCTGCCATATTAAACACAAAACACGATCTGGCGGGCGTGAGGAAGTTAATACTTTTTAATCCTCAAAAACTACCAGGTCTTTAAGCTAATGGCGTTATAGAAAACATATGTAAATTGATTCAGAAAATCAAAGAAACTACGTTGTTTAGTTATCAAACTTATTCATGTTTGAGTTCAAAAACAGTCTTCAAATCATCTGAAAGTTAGTTAAAAAGAAACATACACAATTTATTTGTTGATTTTGAAGCGAGAGGTTCAATTTAATTTTAACTATTTTTGCACAACTGGCAGTTTCAATTAGCATCCAACGTTCTCGCGATTTTGATTACTTTTTCTTTTCATATAGAATACAATAATTTTAACACGCACCTCACTGTGTGCATAATTTCACAAACTACTTAGCTAAAAGTAAATTTTAGCTGTGCGAATTTCTTTCTTAATACGGGATAACATTTCACCCATGTACAACATACGCGCGTGCAATTATTCGACATACAAAACCTAATCCTTGGCCGTTATTATTTCAGGATCCAGTACCTGTTCAAACCACGTCACGGCGAGAACCATCCGAATCACTCGTTCTACCGCAACCTCTTCCCCAAGATCACGCGCGACATCAAGAGCATCGACAACAATTGGCGCAACGGCATTTTCAATCTCCAACGGATAAACTGCCGCAGCGAGAACTCCAAGGGTGTCTACTGCCTTCAATACGACGACCACAAGATCGTATCCGGTCTACGTGACAACACGATCAAGATCTGGGACAGACAGAACTTACAGTGCGTGAAGGTGCTCACGGGACACACGGGCTCGGTGCTCTGTCTTCAGTACGACGACAAGGCCATCATCTCGGGCTCGTCCGACAGTACAGTGAGAGTGTGGGACGCCAGTACTGGCGAGATGGTGAACACGCTGATACACCATTGCGAGGCGGTGCTTCATCTGCGGTTCAACAACGGCATGATGGTCACTTGCTCGAAGGTGAGGATTGGAGACCGGTTTCGTTTAAGTTATTGTAATTGTTGTTTTGATTAATCAAAGTCTTGATCACTGATGAACGATCTTGAATGATTAGTCCTCAGTGAAAGTTTAGTACGAGCAAAATACAATGTGACTATGTATTGGGTGTCGAGAAAAATCGAACGTTGCCTGTTTAATCACAAGGCTCTCATTGAAATAGGTCCATGCTGAACAATAGAGCCCGAATGATTAAAATGGTGTATATCTATGTTCGTTATGAGGCCGTGCTGGTACATTCTTTTCGACCCATGAAAGTAAAATGTATTTTAAACTGAGCAGAGACTATTAGCTTAAGGTCTCGTATGAGTTATTGCTGACTCATGAATTTTGGGTCTCGTGCTCAGTGTGACTCACTGACGAATCCTGCATTCTTTGTCATTGTCTTACAACCTCACTGAATGCTGTAAGTATAATGTCTTTTTGTCTGCATTAATTACAAACGGTAAATGTAAAAGATTTAATATCCTTCATTGTTATTAATGGCTAAAAGAATACATTATATAAGCAATTTTCTTTGTGTGTCGCAGAGTTTTCAAATCTGGCATGCGAAAGACGAGTCTTTAAAGCATAAACGTACAGAAATGATGGATAACCGTCATACGATAAACAACATTTTACAAATATTTATCATAAGTAATAAAAAAGATCATTGAGCACCCAAGAAAGATTTACAATTCTGTTGATAATATAAAATTACTTGAGTGTTGCACTTGCCAACATTTTTAACGTATCTTATAAAAAAAAAATCAATAAGCAACATAAACAGAAACGCTGAATTCATCTAACATAACGTAGCTATCGATCTTCCGCATCCAACCTTACATGTCCCCAACAGCAACTGAAAAAAACATCAATTACTCAATCTTCGTGCCTCGTCCAACCCACAATAGTTTCATCAACTGAACTATATCTTTTTCAGGACCGATCAATCGCCGTCTGGGACATGACGTCGCAGACGGAGATAGCGCTGCGACGCGTCCTCGTGGGCCACAGGGCGGCAGTGAACGTCGTCGACTTCGACGAGAAGTACATTGTGTCGGCAAGCGGCGACCGCACGATCAAAGTTTGGAACACATCGTCGTGCGAGTTCGTGCGCACGCTCAGCGGACACAAGCGCGGCATCGCCTGCCTTCAGTATCGCGATCGGCTGGTCGTAAGCGGCAGCAGCGACAATACGATTCGACTCTGGGATATCGAATGCGGCGCCTGCCTACGCGTACTCGAGGGCCACGAGGAGCTCGTGCGCTGCATCAGGTTCGACAGCAAGCACATCGTCAGTGGTGCCTACGACGGGTGAGTGTGATTTTTAATAAAGATGAAGCGTATAGCGTAAAGATCAAAGGAATTAGATTAGAAGGTTATTTTATCTCGATTTTTTTTTATTAATTTTGCAGAAAAATAAAAGTATGGGACCTCGTAGCAGCGTTGGACCCAAGGACCATAGCAACAAATCTGTGTCTACGTACGCTGGTGGTAAGTTTTTTCTCATACTTTATTCATAAAGTTTAGACAATGTTCAAGCATCGTGTTCAATTAAAAAAAAAAGACAACTGACTGATACATCTCGTTAATAACTTTCTAGATTAATTTTATGTTGAGTAGCATTTTAATTTAATTAAAATATTGAAATCTTTTAATCCTGTATCATATAATAATTGTTTCTATTAATAAAATCAATTGTCGAATTATAAAAGATGTCATTTTATATTTCAAATACAGTAGAATATTACAACATGATTTCTCTCATTTTGCAGGAACACACTGGACGCGTGTTCCGACTTCAATTTGACGAGTTCCAAATCGTTTCGTCCTCTCACGATGACACTATCCTCATTTGGGATTTCTTGAACTGCAATCAAGACAGCTCGGGTACGGACACGAGTAATGCTGCCGGATTCCGTAACAATTCGTCGCTCAATCAAACCGACACCAGATCTCCATCTCGTAAGTATTAACTCTCAGATGATCTATCGGTCAAAATTCCGTATTTCCTCCGAAACATATTGACAACTGTCTTTTTTTCTCCTCTTAAAGCAGCTTACGAGTGACGCATCAATACGATGATTCCTTTATTGTGATATAACTGTGAGTATTTAACGATTCTTTCAATATAATAGACTGGAATCCACGAATTTTTTTCCACGTTTTGTAATGACAAGCAACTTTTTTATTTAAACATTTTTTCTCATGTATAGAGTGTTTAATTACATAAAAAATTGTTGAAGAAAAAAATAATAATTAAAACGTTAATGTAATCCTTTAATTTCTTGTAAACGAAAAATCATTTGATGATATCGATCGATTCGCTTAGTCAGCAGTAACAGCGTTCGCTCTGCGTTCTGTGTTGTAATGGTTGCGCTGTTTTTACTCTCGTTGCTAAGCTCGAATTGGCAACCTCGGAATCGCGAGAATTATCAGAAGAACTTGAAGATCGTGAACGTAACAATGCTATTACATGATTTGAATTACGCAAATAAATTAGTGAAACGATTGGAACCAACATTTTCCAAATAATAAAACAAAAGAATTTTATTGCAACAATATGTTTAAAAAATTTCGAAATAAATTAAAAGCAAATTATGTCGAAACATTGCAGTGGATTACAGTCATTTTTTAATATACGACATATAATTTTGATTAGAACAAATAAATTTTGTTTCAGACAAGTGGTTAAAGAGTGATTTCAATGTGTTCACGATAACATGCGCAAAAAATGAAAAAGGAATGGATGGAACAGAAATCGCCGCCCGAGTCGAACGCAAGTTATCGTGATTGGGAAAAAGGATGGAGAGGAGAACTCGGTCGATGACCTTCGTTTCACGTTCAACGCGCGAGGGAAGAGGGAATGAACAGCAGGATTTTTCCAAGGTCTCCGAAGTATACACGTCTATAATTCTAAAAAACGACTTTCACTACTACGGAGAAAAAAATATACGCAAATACAGTGATAAAATAACGGCGACATTATATATTCACGTACATCCCATGGATGTAAAAGAGGGGAGAACAATTGATTGCCCGCTTTGGCCCGATGTGTACCCGAGGATGCTCTTTATGCTCTGTATGACAAAGTCGACCACTTTTCCTACTGCAATGGGACGAAAAAAAAAATGAAAAAAGTAAACAAAAAATATAGACAAAAAGACTTACGCAACAAGGGGGAACGTTTTTAGGGAGGCTGATTAAAAGAAATACTAGATGTATTATAGTAAAAGAATTTTTTTATGTAATTAATTTATGGTAAGGTGAGAAAGAGTCGCGAAGTGTCGTTTGCTTGGAGTACTTATTTCGATGTGAGTGTGTGACTGTACGAGTAAGAGGCAAGTGCGAGTGATCGAGAAAATAAATTGAAAAGGGAAAGCAACAAAGATAATCGTGTTCCGTGGGTCATGATGAATCAAATCGAAAAAGATCCACGAGTCTTACGAATTGCTAATCGCCTAGCAAGGAAAATGGATGTCGAAAGCGCTGTTTATAAACAAATTTTAAATGTACAGCGAATATTTTTCTTCAGAACGTAAATGAGACTTTATCGTGTTCTTTATTCTGGTGAAAGGCTCTCACAATATTTTACTGACGACAGGCTAAAGCGGCAAGAGGCGTACGTTCCAAAATCATCGTTTGCGCATTAAAGCCTTAGCTACGACGCAATGCCATTTATAGTTCGAATTGTTCTTTGTATTCAAAATTTGTAAATAGCAAAATAATCTGCGAGCGCAGTTCAGTTTGTTTTGAAAATGAACAGACCTTTAATCCTAAACTAAACCAGAGAATGTAATGATGTTCAAATGAATTTTTTTCCTTAGTGAAACGTCATTATTTTCTGATTTTTAATAATAATGTGTAAAAAGTGCGTATACTTTATGAAATAGGGGTAATACACTTTGCTATTAATTAGTTGAAGAAAAATCATTAATTTTTTATCTACTTTTTTAACGAAGCAGTACAAACTTGAAAAAAATTCTTGAAAAGCTTATAGCTTTTTACAGATTACATAAAAATACTTTTTTAAAACAAATATTTTTAATTGTTTGTCTAACGTCATATTTATTTCAATACTGTTTAAATGCGCTAAGTGACGATGGTTTCCTCGCGAAACATGGTCATATGTTCATTTACAAATTTTCCAATGAAAAAGGCAATTTAGTATTTATCACGTATTAAAAAATTGTGTATGAGTGTGTAAATATTTTATGAAATTCTTGGTCGTACGCAATAAGAAAATATGCATAATAATTATTAATTATCGTAGATTTAACGAAACAGAAAAAAAAACAGACTGAAAAAATAAATTCGTGACAGTTGTGAGTGTGGTTTTAAATCTGTTTACAATATCTCGATGTATCTTAATTTGTCAGTTAGGAATCTCTTTTTAAATACAAAAAACTACCATTCTTTATCTGATCGATTTGTGTAAATAATTAAATGTAAAGCTGAAACTAAATTTTTCACATTTTAAAGTGTTATTCAATATTACTCTTTGAAATTTTAACAATTAATGAAATAATTGGATTAAGCAGGTAAATAAATTTTGCAGTTAGAAAGTTTTCAGTCATGAAAAGAAGAATGAAGAATGTCGAGGCTGTGCAAAGTATATTGAAGAAAATCTGCTTTGTATTAATTTTTTGTATGTTTAGCCACTAGATCCTGTCGATGTACGATTTGTCCATACTCTCCACAACATTTGTTTATAAAATCTTTAATTTTATTGCATCATAATAGCGTAGCGTTGTTAATGATGCAGTAAAATAACAGTTCATTATTCATTCTTTCGTACGGTCCCGTAATAACGAAACAAAAAAATTATTGCGATTATAAAAAGTGGATGAGTGTATTAAAGATTTAGAGAATAAGTTAATATGTAATCACTGAAATATAGTAATGGCATAAGAAAATTCCATTTGAGATCTCTTATCAACGTATCTGTGATTTTTCTTTTTTGTCCACTCCCTTAAAATTAGTCTTAAGTTGATAAACCTTGAATTTCCTTTTGATTGTTTAACACCATTTATAATATTTCTTTTATTTTCGTATAATATAATTTAATATAAAAAGATTACATCGTTTAGGTGGTGTTTTGTACTGCATAATATAGCTTCAATAGCGATTGTTTAACGGCAAATGCTTTATGCAGAAAGGCTCAAAAAAACTATTAAACTGACAATGAGTTGATATTTGGAGGTAAAAATTATGTAACGATTGTGTAACACCATGCATTGACTCCATGACAATGCGTGTAAAATTATATTTTATTCAGTATGTTATTAGTACTGTTACATATGCTGTTTCTTAAACAATTCATTTTATTAATTAACTTTAACGATTGGAAAAAATTTATCGTTTTTATACATCGTAATAGGAGTCGAAGTTAGATAGACGAAATTAAATATTTTGTTTTGCTTATAAAGTGTATACATATAATGCACTTTTAAATCATCGAAATATCTTTACAATGATATAAAGTTTAGCTAATTACCCTGATAAACGGTTTTAGTAACTAAATTGAATTTTTAATGAATTTTATAGTCAAAGAATATATATAAGCATAGCTTGTATAAAATTAGAAATGTCAAATGGATTGGTTTGTTATTTATTAGTATTATAAATCTATAGATATGCAAATTATAAAAAATTGTGCAATTTGTTAAAGCCTTAATTAAATTGGAATAACGTTTCAATCAGTAATGGCAGCTAGGATAAGGCTAGTACCTACTATTTTTCTTTTTTAATTAATGCTTTTACCGCAATTAATAAAAATAATAATTCCCAATGATGAGAAAATGATAATAAATAAGTATGCGAAGCCGCGATAAAACTATACATAAATAGTCATTACTATCTTATATTATTATTATCAAGATTTTGGAGCACAATAGCGTCAAGAGCATAATTGCAAACTTCGCTGCTCCGTTACCGCACATGATCATCTTGCAGATACTTACGATACAAAGTCCAGATGCAGATAAGTACTGAAAATCATCTGAAGTCATTACCTCACCGAACCTAGGTATACAGAGAACGATTTCCATCCCTCTACCGACTCCAAACCACCACCTACGAAAAAGAAATGTAAAACTATCGATTGACAATGGAAACATGCAATTAGTCTTTGGACAATTGTCCCATAATTTGCTGACAGATGATATTCACATAGAAAAAGATGACCGGAGCACCGGAGGGGTAAACAATGCGCGTGAGAGCGAGAGAGAAGCGCTTTAGTGAGGGCGCGCGCGTGTTGCAAAGTAAAAGCGAGAGAAAGAGCGAGATAGTCTATAAGACGAGGGACACTTCACTTCAGCCGCTTCAGCCGCTTCAGCGTGCATCGGGCACTCACGGGCAGGCAGCACTGCCGAGGGGAGCGGACGGCAGGCACAGGCAGCAGTAGTAACCTAACCTAAAAATTCGGCGTGTATACCGTTCCCCGCCGATTCAGCGGGCCCTCCTGACTGCTGTGTCCACTGTCCATAATCATCACGCAATCTAACGGCGCACCTGGAGTGTCGTCGTCGAGGATAGAGAGAAAGAGCGAGCTAGCGGCAGCACGTCACGGATGTATTCGCATACACACACGTGAGTTTCTTTCCCTGTAACTATTTTTCTTTTCTCTCGGCGACAGCGGTGGCTGTGAGCCGCTTTATATACACTTATCTCGGGATACTGCCACCCTCACGCGCGCGCCTGTCTATCTATACTCTCGTCGGTGCGTACGTGTTGTATATGTGCTACAGGGATATAGCTTTGGAGTGTGAGAGAGAGAGAGTGAAAGAGACAGAGAGAGAGAGTGAGAGAGAGAGAGAGAGAGAGAGAGAGAGAGAGAGAGAGAGAGAGAAAAGCTAGCGGTGGCGGAAAATCTCCTGCTTAGACGTGTTTGTACACAGGGACGATGTCGTCGTCGCGGGCGACAACCTTTGCCAGACTGCTATAGTGGTGAGTGTCGGTGCTTTTTGCGGATGAGTGCGGCTGAATGTTGTGTGATTTTGGTACTTAGAGCCGCGATGACGATATTGAGAGGAATTGTTTGTTGTGTCGCGAGCGGTGTGTGGCTTGTGGTAGGTATATGTTGATTGTGTCTTGTGTGTGAGCATTTTGGAGCAGATGATTTGGTTATAGGTACTGCTGCTGTGTTAGGGACACAAGGAGGAGAGGTTGTGCCCTTTTGGTTTGTACTTTTTCTGTGTTAGTTGGGATTCGAGTCATTGTTTTGTAATTTATGTTAATGATTTTGTGCCCATCCATGTTTGACTTTGTACCATTAATTTGGTATTGTCAATTCTAGAATTCATTGTCGTATGAGAAGTGAATACACAAAGAGATATTTTATGTGAAAGCTTTTATGTTAAATCAGAGTGATTGGAACAAAGTTGATGCTATTAGATTATCATTTAGGATGGATTTGGCTAATCAATTTTGAGTTTATTAAAATAACATTTATTTGTCCTTTAGAAATAAATTTTATGTATGTTATTAGAGAACGGGAAAGATTGGATTGTATTAATATTATAACAGATTGGTATTGAAAGTTTACATTAACATTGTGTAAGAGTAAAGTTAAATTGTACATTATAATCAAATTTATAAACATTAATTTTATTGCTCTTCAAAGATTTTTTATTTATCGAATTACTTTTCTTATTCAGATTATGTATATCTTCTAATGATTTAATTTTATTCTAATTATAGATGACTAACACAAATGTTTGAAAACTTGTTGCTGAGAAGATATTGGGTGTGAGAATTTTTTGAGAAGATTTTAGTATTTAGAAAACTATTTTTAGAGTCAAATGCTTTCTTTGTAAAAGAACTCTTATTCAGATGAAATTTGTACAACAGAGTCATGACAGCTACTGAAGGCTTTAAACAATTGGTAATTATGTGAAATAATATCTTAAAATAAAATGATATACTCATTCAATTATATCAAACATAATATAAAGAATTTCTTATTTTTCTTAGCTTTCCATTTTTTTGAAAGATTTTATTACAGTACAGTGTATTATTTTTGACAGAACCCGAGTATAGAAAAATCATTAATGTACATTCGATGAGAGTCTTGAAATTATATTAAAAGGGGAGCAGCTGCACAACAAACAACAATGGATCCCATACAGGAAGTGCGTCAGTTAGAGATGCTATGTAAGCAGCTCTATGAGTCTCAGGATTCTGCACATCGGGCTGAGGCAGAAAAGGCATTAGTCAACTTTCAAAATGCCCCAGATACCCTTACAAAATGCCAGATGCTGTTAGATCGTGGAGACTCAGCTTATGCCCAATTGTTAGCTGCTACTACTCTTACAAAATTGGTTTCTCGCTCTGCTCAAGGATTGAGTTTGCAGCAAAGGCTTGATATTAGTAAGTCTCATTGAAGCTTAAAATTTGTATTAATAGTATGGAAATATTGTTTCTAGACAAATTTGATTAAACATTGATAGGTA
The DNA here is from genome assembly GCA_900474315.1 of Torymus auratus. Lineage (NCBI taxonomy): Eukaryota > Metazoa > Arthropoda > Insecta > Hymenoptera > Torymidae > Torymus > Torymus auratus. Next base: position 26,526 of record UXGD01000647.1, read on the forward strand.
GATGCAATAATGTATTAGATTCGAATATTTATAGATATTAACAACGATTTTCTTTTTTAGGAAACTATGTCTTAAATTATTTAGCAACCCAACCGAAATTGCCTAACTTTGTTATTCAAGCACTAGTTACACTTTTTGCGCGTATATCAAAACTTGGTTGGTTTGATTCAGACAAAGATGAGTTTGCTTTCAGAAATGTAGTCAGTGATGTTTCTAAGTTCCTTCAGGTTTGTAAAATGCAGAATAAAAGGATACATAATTTCAACAAAACATTCTTCAAAATATAATATATTTCATCTTTGTATAGGGATCAGTCGAGCACTGTATGATAGGAGTGCAATTACTTTCCCAGTTAACATGTGAAATGAACCAAATATCAGAAGCTGATGCCAATAGATCATTAACAAAGCATCGGAAAACTGCTAGTAGTTTCAGAGATACACAATTGTTTGAAATATTTAGATTATCATGTTCATTATTAGGGACAGCCCGTGAAAATTGTAAAAATTTGAATTTTAATGACGAAGCACAGGTGGCATATTTATAACTTATATTGTTTTTATCAATACATAACAAAATTACTAACCCAATTTTCTTTTTATTATAGCATGGATTAATGACTCAACTTTTGAGACTTGCACAAAATTGTCTAACTTTTGACTTTATTGGTACATCAACTGATGAAAGTTCAGATGATCTTTGTACTGTACAGATTCCCACAAGTTGGAGACCTGCATTTTTAGATTTTTCAACTTTGAAATTATTTTTTGACCTGTATCACAGCCTGCCCAATACTTTATCCTCTCTTGCTCTTTCCTGCTTGGTTCAAATTTCATCGGTTCGACGTAGTTTGTTTTCTAATGCCGAAAGAGCTAAGTTCCTAACACATTTAGTGAATGGTGTCAAGCACACACTGCAAAATCCCCAAGGACTCAGTGATCCTGGAAATTATCATGAATTCTGTAGATTGTTGGCTCGTTTGAAAAGCAACTATCAACTAGGTAAGGAAAAAAAATTCTACTGTGTATGTAATTGAGAGTTAAAAGATTAATAAAATAACAGATTCTTGAATTATATTCATTTATTGAAAAAAAATTATACAATTAATGATTCAATTTGAAAAATGTTTATAAATGCATTGAATATTTAAACAGGTGAACTGGTTATGGTGGAAAATTATCCAGAAGCTATCCAGTTGATAGCTAAATTTACTGTACAGAGCCTTCAAATGTGGCAATTTGCTCCAAACAGCGTACACTATCTCTTGAGTTTGTGGCAACGTATGGTGGCTTCAGTACCCTATGTCAAGGCAACTGAACCTCATCTACTGGAGACTTATACACCTGAAGTTTCTAATGCCTATATTACCTCTAGATTGGAATCTGTGGCAGTGGTTGTTAGAGAAGGTTTAGAGGATCCTCTAGATGATTTGGGGATGGTTCAGCAACAGCTTGAACAACTTTCTGTGATCGGTCGATGTGAATACCAAAAAACCTGCACTTTACTAGTACAACTTTTTGATCAAGCTGCAAGAACATACCAGGAGTTATTGACTCAAACCGCCACTCCTACACAGCAGGTCGATATTCTTATTCAAGAGGGGCAGCTTACATGGCTTGTTTACATTATTGGTAACATTTTTAAAAATATTTTTGCGTATAAAAGCTTAAGTTTATAATAATGATTTTACAAACTTGTGATGGAATTTACAGGTAGTGCCATAGGTGGCAGAGTTTCTTTCAATACTAATGAAGAGCATGATGCTATGGATGGAGAATTAGTTTGTAGAGTTCTTCAACTTATGAACCTCACTGATTCCAGATTAGCTCAAGGGGGCTGTGAAAAACTCGAGTTGGCTATGTTGAGTTTCTTTGAACAATTTCGCAAAATATATGTAGGTGATCAAGTACAAAAAAACTCCAAAGTCTATAGGCGATTGTCTGATGTTTTGGGTTTGAATGATGAAGCTATGGTTCTTAGTGTGTTTATTAGAAAAACGTAAGTTCTGTTGACAGATGATTTTTAATTTAAATCACTTGGTTAGTATATATTGATGAAATAATTTTGTTTTATAGAATAACAAATTTAAAATACTGGGGAAGAAGTGAACAAATTATTTCAAAAACATTACAGTTATTGAATGATTTATCAGTTGGTTACACTTGTGTACGTAAGCTTGTTAAACTGGAGGAAGTGCAGTTCATGTTGAATAATCATACAGTATGTATTCATTTATATTTTCTTCAGCTATTTCTATGTAGGTAAATACAACGAAGACCAACAATTTCATTTCTTTTTATTACAGAGTGAACATTTTCCATTTTTGGGTAATAGTGTGGCTGTGACTGAAATGCGGTGTAGATCAATGTTTTACACTTCTCTTGGCAGGTTGTTAATGGTTGACTTAGGAGAGGATGAGGACAGATTTCATACTTTTATGCTTCCTCTTACAGGTATTACTCTATTGTCCAAAAATATATTATGTATTTTATAACAAACTCTATCTGAGCTTCCACTTACAATTGTTTAGCTGCTCTTGAAAGCCTTGGTCAATTAATGGGAGCGGCAGATACGCCACTATTTGCAGCAGAGGAAGCAAAGAAAGCTTTAATTGGTTTGGCCAGGGATCTCAGAGGATTGGCATATGCTTTTAATACAAAAACTTCTTACATGATGCTATTTGATTGGATGTATCCTTTTACACTTATTAATTATTTTTATTTGCCAATTTCATTATGAATCACAATATTTTCTTAACAATATTACATTCAGTTATCCAAATTATACGCCGATTCTTTTGCACGCTATCGAGCTGTGGCACCACGAGCCGCAAGTGACAACGCCCGTCCTGAAGCTGTTCGCCGAATTAGTACAAAACCGCAGTCAGCGGCTGCAGTTCGACGTATCCTCGCCCAACGGCATTCTCCTGTTTCGCGAGGCGAGCAAGGTGATATGCAGCTATGGCAATCGCATTCTCGGCATCGAGGTCTCCAAGGACCAGATCTACCCGCTCAAGCTCAAGGGCATTAGCATATGTTTTAGTATGTTGAAGGCGGCGCTGTGCGGCAGCTACGTCAACTTTGGCGTGTTTCGTCTATACGGTGACGAGGCACTCGACAACGCGTTGAACACCTTCGTTAAATTGTTGCTCAGTATATCGCAAAGTGACCTCTTGGTGGGTTGAAAAAGCGAAATTCTTTAAAAAATTATTTATTTATTTATTTATTTTTTTAATTATTCATTGTGATCTTCTATGTTCGCAGGATTATCCGAAACTGTCTGTGACGTATTATGGATTGCTGGAGTGTCTAGCACAGGATCACATGGCCTTCCTGTCGACCCTTGAGCCGCGAGTATTCTTGTACATTTTGTCGAGCATCAGCGAAGGCCTCACGGCACTAGGTGCGCTTAAAGACTCCTTCACAGGTCTGTGCGGCTGATGAATTCTTTTCAAGTGATATCGTCGTAAATTAGTCGTCGATATTCTTTATATCTATTCTTACGCCTTTTGTCCTCTAGTGCTTGTTTGCAAGTTCCTAGCAGTCTATTCGGCTTGGAATGTATATTCTTCGCCATTGAATCGTTAAAACAATGTTGTTTACTTATGTATATTTCTTGTATAGATACTTTTTTCGAATCCTACTTGAATTGATTAGATTTAAATCTTAAAGCTAAGCATCTTGAAATGAACTAAATTTTTTCAATTTATTTAAACTATACTTTTTTTATTTATTTTGTAAAAACGTAGTTAATTATTTACTTTATTTTTGTGTAATCTTACGTGGAAGAAGCTTTAAATTATAATATTCACTAAAATATATTTATCATATACTTTTCATACCAAAAATTGATTCTTGCATGCAATAAATCGTAAATTCATGTATGCTCTTTAACAATATCCGAAAAATAATTAGGTCTAATTCGTACATTTAATTAATACATTTGATTAATATAAACTTCGTTCTTCCACATAAACGTACAATATCTAAACTTAAATTTCGTTCATGTGCACAAAACGCCGTACACGCAAGCTGCATTTTATATTTATTACGTAGAAAACACGGGCACGAAGAGGATTGAAGCGTGAGATACCTGGACCATTTAATCAGGTCTTAGCACTCATATTCAGCCGCACAGCTGGCCTATTACTAATTCATTATCATTTTATTTTGTGTTTGTTGTTCTAATCTTTTGCATGGCTTGCTTCATATCAACATTTTTGAAGTACTAGCCTTAATTTTCAAGTGCGATGCATTTGCTTGTGTCTGGGAATAATGAATAAAATATGTTGCTTTGTATTTTCAATGAAAAAAATGATTCATTTCTCTGGATTTCAGATACAATGATTTGTAATGGATGTTGTGTGACGCTAGATCATATTGTAACATACTTGTTTAAGCAGCTCTATCAAAAAGGTAAATTTAAAAATAATTTTTCAGATTATATTTTTGTAAATTTTATGATTTTATGTGAAATTTGTAAAACTAAATTTTTCTTATTTTTCTTAAAGCTGGTATGTATCCCGGCAAAAAGAATGCAGTTGTATCTACTGGTGGTGACTTGTTTTTACAAGTTTTAAAGCAACATCCAGAGATCCTCCAGCAGATACTAAGTACTGTTTTAAATGTGATAATGTTTGAGGACTGCAGAAACCAGTGGAGTATGTCAAGACCTCTTTTAGGTCTTATACTTCTAAATGAAGAAGTTAGTATTTGCCAAATTTATCTAATACGTTTAATATTACTTTTCAGTTATTGACAATGTTCATGTTTTTTTTGCAGTATTTTAACCAATTGAGAGAGAATATAATTAGAAGCCAACCAGTAGATAAGCAATCATCAATGGCACAGTGGTTTGATAATCTCATGGACGGTATCGAAAGAAATTTACTCACGAAAAACAGAGATAGGTAATGAATTCTCGAAGCATATTATTTTATTATATTTTAATAATTTTAATTTGTAATACATTAAAAAAAATTTTTTGTTTCTACAGGTTTACGCAAAACCTCTCGATGTTTCGAAGGGACATTAACGATTCATTGAAGGGTCGACAAACAATGAATTCGACAAACTCGGGCAATGACATGATGACGTCGTAGTGACACTGCCGCTGTTCCCGCCTCTTCGACGTATCATCATCTAGGTTCTTGCCTGCCAAAATGCTTGAATGCGTGTATGCGCGCTCGAAAGAACGTTGGAGAGAGAAAGAGAGGGAGAGAGAGGGTGAGAGTATGAGTGTTGCTACTGAACTATTTAAATTAAAAGAAGCAAAACCTTGAATTGTGGATATGTCAAAATAATGATCGAGTACATACAAAGATTTTACACACAAAGACGACTGCTCGGCTTCCTATTCTTCATAGTATCGCACTGTCTTTGTATACTCCTCGCGGTTCGATACGTTCTGAAAGCTCATCTTTTCTACAAAAGTCGTCGAGGCTATTGTTTTTTGGCAGTCGGAATTTTATGAGAAATCTCTGGTCGGAAAACTCTTTTAAAAGATTGTAACGCATTTTTTTCTTTCTAAAATTACTTTTTGAATTCGCATTAACTTGTTTTTTTTTTACTTTTTTTTTTTATTAAATCATTCATAAAAAGCATCTACTGTTTATAATAAAATACATTTTATAAATTAACCTAAATATATTTAGAAAATCTTTACATTATATAATTATTATTAGAATGCAAAGAACCAGATGAATTTTCTAAATATTGAAAGTGATTTTCTAACCAGAGGTTAAAGACTCTAAAAATAAGTTGATTTTTTTGATTTTTCTTATCAATTTGATTAATTTACTCTCCGTTAGTAATGATTTTATCCTTAAAATCTATTATACTTATTTGTGAAAGTGGTCAAATTACAAAGCAATAGAACTAAGGCGTTTTCAACTTTTTTATGGATATGTATAACAAAAGTAGTAAAATGAATTGTTGGTGAAGTAACAAGGAAGTGATTTCTCTGTTAAAGATTTTCGAGCCAACAAGTGTCACAGGTTCTGCAAGTGAAAAATTTATATACAATGGACTTAAAGGCTTTTAAAGCTGATAACTATAGTTTTTCTCGTTCAGTCAAACTGCTGTGAGCAATGTAAACAATTGTACATGAAGAATAATCAGCAAGTAGTGTGAATCAAGAATGTGTAATACGTAAAAAAGAATTATGAACAGAATGGCGATATATGAAGTTTATATACAATATTCCCTAAATCATATTGAGATAAATGAGTAAAGTGTTTTTCGAGTGCTTTGTCAAGTCTCTTGTAGGCTTAGTGATCGTGGGACTAGCTTTGTTAGGATCCATCGTTGCAATAAATTACGTAGTTTTGAGTCCATGCATTCCCGCACAGTAAGAAAAGAATTGCAAACAGTCCACAGACGTCGTACTCTGGTTATCTTTTTTTACGTGAATCAGATGTAATTACTTTTTGTTATCTTCCCTTTATTTGTACCTTTATTTTATTGAAATTTATTCATTTTATAACTTTTTAACTAAAGATTTTGTTACAAAAAAGCATAATATTTAATAAAAAGACAACACTTTAACTTTCGTATATACTTCTTCTCCACGTTTATCGACCAATTCAGGCTTTAATTTAGGATAACATTTTTCCAGTATTCGACAGAGACGAAAGTCGTAGGAAAGATTGCAAATAAAAGTGTCATACATCGGCGCCGTCTTTTTTTTCTTTTTTACCTAAAAGAAATCAGTGTATAGATTATGTACTTGTGATAATCGTGTCGTTTGGATGTTGCGTCTACACAAGCCCGCGCGCAAGCTAAGTGCCGTCGAACATTTGCCTTTTTTTGACGGTTACCGGAGGAGAAAGATTAAATGAAGGGAAGAGTCTTAGAACTGTGTATAAAACTGTGCTGCATTCCGCATTTCTGGAAATGATATATCGGCAGATGTTTGTGAAAGGTGAACTGAAATTTGAAGTGCGTCGATGATGAAAGTCGCTGTTTTGTCGATGCTTGCGTATTTCCCAAATCTTTTTACATTTTAACTTCGCAGCCTGCTTATAAATACCTTTGATTGCTGAATTGTTGAAATATTGGAATAGAAGGGGAAGGAAGAGGTATGAATGAACACCGATAAAGCGTGCATTTTTCATTGGTGTGTAGAAAAATTCTAATCGAAAACGAGTACAATCAAAAAAGAACGACGTATTACATAGAAGCACAAGTTAAAAATGAAGCAGGAAGTGTAGACGACAAAGGTGATCAAATCGGTCCAATTGATTAAGTTGAAAATCTGAATATTTATTTCGTATTTGTGATAAAGAAATACTCAAGTTTTGCTGTTTCAACATGATTTTGAATAAAATTTTTAGTCTATGTACAATGAATGATAAGGCGTTTTTTCATTTTGCTAAGATCTAAAATTATTGCGATTAGGCTTACGATAAGTTGGCTTCACTTTTATAAGAGGAATCTGACGATTCTATGAGTGTACGTCTGTCTTCTTTGAGAAGGATTGCCCTTTGCCTGAGGGTTTTACTCATGACATATTTTTGATAGCAGCGTCGCCTCTTGAAGTCGTCGCGTTGAGCTTGTTCTTTATTAATGCTTATTTCCCACGCATTCTAAATATAATAATGTTTTTTTAATATTAGAAGGATCACTTTTCATTTTGCTGGTTTTTTAATGTAGCTATTTACGTTTGTTTAAAAATCTTTAACAGTAACGCATCATGATAAAAATAAATGAAGTATGTTGGATGTTCAGCTTTTGAAAAAGTTTTTTTTAATGTTAGAGACATCTTGATGGATCAATTTTTAATATATCTTTGTAAAATATATATTTTAGAACATTTAAAATAATGTAAATATGCATTGCAAAAGATATGAGCTTTTCAATTATGTTTTAGTTTAAAAAGTGAGTGTTTTAAAAATATTTATGATTAACATGATTACGAATGCGTTAACAGCCTTATAAGTGTGTCAGAAGAAACTAATGTTCTAATATACCGGCTCTTGTACTTTACAATTTATCAAATAAGTAAACGAAAGTAAAAATCAAGGAAGAACATTGATAGCATGTTTGTCTATGTAATCATGGCATTACCTACAAGCATGCAAAATCGAAAACTGCTATTGCAAAAAGTATTTTTTACAAAATCGCTGGAACAAAGTGCAAATTACACGAGTCGGTAGCAATGTGAAAGATTTTTATCGCATCAATTATGAGTATGCATGCGCGCAAAATCGATTAAACTTCATACATATATGACAAAGCAGAGAGTACATACGACTTTTTAGATTTCAATAAAATGATAAAACGCAAGAGAGCGAAAGTGAGAGTAAGAGAGAGAGAGAGACGTTATATACTATACGAGTAAAAAAAGAGTGAAATAAAAAAAAAATATTGCGGTACATCGGTACACTTGAAGCGTGACAAAGAAAACGAAGAGATTCTTCCTCTGAAGACTTGCGTTTACCTTTTGTAAAAGATAGAGAGAGAAGGAATACAAAGCAAAGACGCCATGGCAATCGTACTTCTTGTTATGCTCCAATTTTACTGTACTAGAAATATTTGTATATTAAGAAACTCAACAGCAACAACCAGTGACAAGAACACAAAAAATGACGATAAGTGGGTTTGTTATTATTTAATAAAGCGATATGACATATTAAAAATAAACAAAATCGTAATGAGAAGTTACTATAAAAATAAATAAGTATATGAAAAAACGAGTCTTGGAAAAGTTCGTTATTTATGCCGTTACTTCTTTTACTTTTGAATCCATTTTTTATTTTGACACTATTACAATTAAGAGTAACGTCACATGTTTATTTATTTTTCTTTGCACATAAAATTCCGTGAGATTATTAATAAATATATAATAATACACGATACAATACATTTCAATAATAAGTCTCAGATACGACATCCGGATCAGGAGATATGCTTTATTCCAGATTTATTCAAACAATTGAAGATTATAACTTTGAAATATAAAATTATAGTTTTTATTCAAACAATTGATAATTATAAACAAATAATAAATGTGTGAAATTATAATTATTTTGTTAAATTTTTATTTTAAAAAATTAATAATTATAAATAAATAAAAAATATGTAAAATTATAGTTAGCCAGACAAGCAGAACTATATAATTACTCAACACTCGAATTAATTTCAAGTATATCATTCGTAGCGGTACTTTATACAAACACTTATAAGATTTACGTATCATTGGCTTTGACACCGTGTGTACACTGCGATCGATAATTTGGGAAGTCTTGTCAACCGGGGGTGTAACTCAGTGGTAGAGTGTCTGCTTCGCATGCTGAAAGTCCTGGGTTCAAATCCCAGCTCCTCCAAAGCTTTTCTTTTTTGCACACTCATGCAGTCGACGCAGGCGACAAATGTACCGGCAGTTTCAGAGAGCAGGTAGTAGTAGCGGGGCCTTGTAATTATTTTGCCTTGCTCAGGCGCATGGACGAACGTGAGCGGCCTCTACAGCATTATAAGCAACTTGGGGGTGTAACTCAGTGGTAGAGTGTCTGCTTCGCATGCTGAAAGTCCTGGGTTCAAATCCCAGCTCCTCCAGAATTTTTTTTTTTTTTCGGGTACTTCGTTTTTACACATTTTTTAAAGGTGATTCATGTTAATTTTAATATCGAAGTAGAAATTATTTTATGCAAATTTTTCTGCTACTAAGTATTAAATATTTTAAATTATATCATTGTTTATTATTATTAAATACGTTAATTTGTATGTTAAATTATGCAATAAACAACATTTTTTCAAATTCTATATTTTTATAATTTATTGCTATTGAAAAATTTGTAAAACGTATATCATTAATGCAGCACTGAGTATTTTTTCATAAAAAGTATTTTGATATGTTAAAATAATAATTAAATCTGTAAAATATGGTAAAACAGAATTTTTAATCACACTCTAATGGTAATTAATTAAATTTTTTATTGATAACAATATTTGAACAAATTAATTAATAAATTTATTATTGCCAAAAATTCTATTTATGCTTGACTGTAGTGTTGTAGATTAATGATACTTATGCTTATGCATTAATGAAATTTATGAAAACGTAGCTTACTTATAAAATTTGTAATGTTCCGTCTAGCAGAATCAATTTATATTACAATTAATTTCATACAAATTTTATATAAATTTCTACTTTTTTTTTTTTTTTTTTTCAATTAAACATGCACTGTAACAATTATATATACACCGATCAGTTTTTGCATAGGTATTTATAAACCATAGATAGAAAAGTCTATGTATATTTTTCTAGAAAATAATCTTATTTTGTAAATATATTGCTTTTTTTACAAATCAATATCTTTATAATAATTGATACTTCCGATTTTAGAATAAAACGGGATATAAAATAGATATTATCTACATCTATAAAAAAATGCCACGCAGACAGATTTTTCTAACATTGCCACATATTTCGTAATATGCAATTATTAAAAACAATTAAATTATTCTGTAATTAATTTTTACATCTGTATTTCAATTTGTGTCTAATATAATATCATATTTTCTCAGATTTGAGTCATAACTATATCTAACTTGTTCAGAACAATGCTTATCAAATTTAATTATTCACCACTTGTTAAGTTAATGATATATAGTTTGTAAAAAATAACTAACTAATTTCTATAAATATATGTAAAAGAAGTATTTTAGCCACGAATAAGACGTAAGAAGAAAAAAAAAACACGAACTGTATGGCATAATATATTATTTGATAAATTAATTTTAGTTCATGGAACCCAATAAATAACACATTTCAGGGTGATATAAAGGATTTATTTTTTATAAGTATTTTAAAATTTTACAATAGGTACTTAAACATATTCTCTTTTATTAAAGTTTAACAAAATTTTAAAGTTCTAAAATAGATAAAAATACGTATCAAATAGAACATTATTTAAATTAGAGCTGGGATTATGCGTGTATTTGGATATCCGAGAATCCGGGAAATTATTTGAATAAATATTTGTAATCTGGATTTTTAGATGTGGTCATAGGATTCGCGTATACGAGAAATTCTTTCATAATATTAAGATATGTTTAGATGATATGTCGATGATAAAAATGCAAATCATCTAGATTACCAGGTATGATTGCTATTTGAATTGTTTATTCGGATAACCGAATATTTGAGTATTCGGACATTCGAAAAATCCAGATAATTATATCCCAGCTCCATTTTAAATATAACGCTAGAAATTTGCTATTGTATTAATTTTATCCTAAAGCAAGCTCTTATACATTACACAACTTATACAAATTTTCTACAAATACATACATAATATTATATTACAATCAAATATTTATATACAAAAACAAATATAAGTAACATTAGATACATCGTGTTAAATACATTTCCATAATTAATTTATAAATTTTTTTGTTTTTGCAAAGAACTGTCGTGTGTCCCGAACCATTGATAAGCACTTGAGCAGCAGGAGACGCGGTAAATTCTAGCCCAGTCTAGTCACTCCTGCGGCACTAGTACTTAGGAACAGGACGGGATTTTAAGTCTTTGTCAGCTGGAACTCGCCGCTTGCAAATACCGTTGGTGTTACCTCCTTACTTCTTCTGCTCGCCTGTTATTTCTCCTTTTTCTTCTTTTTTTTCCAGATTTTTCAATCTCACGTCCAGAAGTCTTGTTTCACAATATGTCAGGTACTGTATAGTCTGCAAATATATAATGAATTAGTTCTTGCATTTTTATACATAACATCAATTAAAAAGTATCACAGCGAATGGTTTATATTTTGTATCTTAAAAAGATTTTTATCACAATTCATAAAAAAGCATAAACTATTCCGAAAATTTCAACTTAATATCATTTCTAAAAATGAACGTGAAAATTCTGAAAAATAATAACCGTAAGCCACTTACATCGTCGATTACTCGTGTAAGTATAATAGTTCCGCCTACGCACGAGAACATCGACATTCCCCTACATACACGATTCACAAAACTTCCCCGAGAACATGCGAACAACTCGCTCGCTCGTCGTCAAACAAACCAAAATAGTACTCTATACACGGTCGCATATAAAGCAGCGATGGGGAGAAAGAGAGAGAGAGAGCTGCACTCGCGCGCTAGCAGCGCAAATCGGTCTAATTCGGTCTCCTCAAAGATTTTTCGCCGCGACGTGTCGAAGAGTCGAGTGAGCGCGCGTGTGCGGGCGGTTAGCTCTCTCTCGCCGCGCGCCGCCGCCGGAAGTGCTCAATTGAAATATTATGAATCGGAAGGAGAGAGAGGGGAGATGCGACAAAGAGGAGAGCTAGACGTGCGCTGCTGGGAATGGGTTGATAGGGGGAGATGTTGAGAAGTCGAGGATAGAGTTTCGTTTGTATATGATGGGTATTTGGCTTCTTTTTTTTATTTCTTTGGATTGGATTTTCTATCCGTATCAAAGGAGTTGATTTTAGTTGATTATGATTAAAAATAAAAAAATTGAAGTTTTTGAATAAAATGTTAGAGGAAGTTGTAAAGAAATAATTTGAAGAACGATTCAAACGAATTATATATCTTGAAAATCAATAATTCAACGTGTGTTAAAATTAACTAACATTCAAAATTCATTCCTGGAATGAATTAAAAAAGAAATTCAGCCTGTTCTCATCAAAGACATTCCCGATCTCCCTATTATACACTTTCACAATCATCCTCCAAATATGTCCCTATCCCCTCCAAAAAAATCACAAAACCAATTCCCTAACCCTCCACCCCCATATAACGTGAGAACCAATGTCACTCATATACCCACATCGTGAGCGACCGACGGGCCCCATCGTCAACGCGGACGGGACGAATTAGTATCCAGTTAAAGCGGAACGAAGGAAATCCTAATAAAAGACCGCCGCGATAAGTGCCCGCGCGCCCCCGCGAGCGCACATTGGATAATTGCGGAGGGGAGCATACGCGCGCGCTAAGTAGCAGGTAATTGCGAGCGAAGAGAGGAGAGAGAGAGAGAGAGCGAGAGTGAGTAATTTAGAGATCGCGTGACGTGTGCGATGGTTCGCAAAAATCGTGGGCGCGGGAGAGAGATTGCGGATGCTGCAGCGAGATTCGATGATGCTGGTTTGGTTGTTGAGTTGTGGGTGTGGGAAGTGAAGTGTGGTGTTGATTATTGAAGCGTATTTTAACTAGTGATGAATGTTGGAATAATTTTGTTGAAAATATAAGCTAGGATTTAAAAGTGACCGTATAGGTATTGTAATTTTATCGTAATTATTTTACTTTTCTTTTTTTTTAAGTAATTTATACGTATACGCGGTCATCATGTGTTTTGCATTCTTGCAGATGCAAAACAAAACTTCATGACGGGTCATGTTTAGGCTGAAGGATGTGCGACATTCTTTTTCAAATCTAAGTTCACGTTACAAATTGAATATTGATAAACATTCTGTGCATAACTCTTTATTAAATAAAAGAAGTGTTTGGTATACTGAGCATTACGAATCCATCGCAAATTTTTGAAGCTTATATAGAGAACTATAATATTTTGCCTTCTTTACGCGAATTATTTGAAAGAGCATGCAAACGTATGGTAAATGAAAAGTAACGGTGAAACGGAGAGTGCCGACGACGCAAAAAAAAGATTCCCAAGCTTGTGTATAATCGTATCCCGAAATAGAAGCATTAGCTAAGCAACAAGTGACTGCACGTGTAGATATCACAACGAGATAATTCATCATAATACTATTTTGATATATTACACAAATGAATTTAAATATTATAATTTATTTTTATTCAGTGGGAACCTTTGCTTGTGTGCCCAATTCTTTTACAAATCATAATATAATCATTTATTCACATTTTAGAATTTATTCCCGATTAATAATGTTGTTAAAATTTTGTTAAAAATTTTACTACAGACTGTGATTATATAAAACAAAAAACTGTAGATAAAGAATTCAAAGCATGTTTTTCTTTTATTTCTTGATTCGACCAGACGACGCAATCAAACTCTTAGGCTTACTAAGCACTTCCTTTGTAAAGCCTAATCATTTAATTAAGCCGACGTGAAATGCCGACACGTTTCCTATGTTACCGGCATTATGAGCTTGATTGAAATTATTAGTTATTGCGGGGCATCTTTTTCTTTCGAAAACCTGTACCGTGAATTCATCACCCAATCTAATTTTATTCACAAAGCGTTATAGCTAAGTGGTTTCGTAGAATATGCAATCATTCTATTAAAGCCATGCATGCATGCAAGGGGACAAAACAAATTCCATGTTTTTCTATGTTACACTAAAGGTTGATGATTATTTGTAAAAGAAAAAAGGAAGCTATTACCTTATCTTAAAACGCGATTTCCTAATATTTACCAAACCCAACCGATTACCACTAAAATTCATTCAAAAACCCCCACTCGCAACTGCCCATCGTCCTCGTCTCTTCAACCGCGCTAAATTCCATCTCGCGTATATATATATACATATACATCAATATATATACTGCGCTGTACGGGCGTCAGCGACAGAGTTATGCGCGACGACGAAAAACACAGTGGCCCTCATTGAGCTCCCCCTTTTCATGCGCGTTCCGCTCGGTCGTCAGTGTGATGCCTCGCCTGCGCGCGATGTTGAATAGCGCCGCGACGACGGCAGCGTGACCTGTTGCTTCGTTCCTGTATATGAGAGCACGTGCGTAGCTGTGGTGGCCCTGGAATCATGCGAAAAAGAAGTCTGTTAGGTGGAAATTGCTGGGTGTTTTAGGATAGATAGATGTATTATATTTTATTTTTAGTTTCAAAAGTAAGAGGGGAAGGTTTTGACATAGCATGAAATTTTTTAAATATTTTATGAATGCAAGGCTTTACGATGAATATAGAGTGCATTTTTACCATGTCAACGAACTTTTTTCAACTTTCGTCATATCAATCTTTGCATTGTAATAATCAATGCATTTGATCGATTACGCAATCGTTACGTTTCATACTGTATCTGGGAGATGTTATAAGAAAGCAACAGATAAGATATAATATACAAGTGGAAGGTGATAACTGATAAGTGTTAGGTCATATTGAGAATCCTATAACGCAGTGATTCTAGTCCAATAAAGAGCTCAATATTTTATTTTTCTCTCATAACACGATAAAATATCAATTCTGATTTTACTTTTTCTGCGGTACTTGACAAAACAATAAAATAAGAATACTTTTAATCATTTTTTGTATTAGTTCTTCGTGAAATTCTCTATTTTGGCTTTTATTACAGAGAGCAGAAGCCGAGTATAAAGTCATAAAAAAATGTAACTATAAGAAACTTAAAATTTATATACGCTCATTTAATTCATCTCAAGAAGATCGCTTAAACTTACAGCAGAGCGAATCCTCATATAAATTCGATGCACGACGACGACGCGTCAAGCATGCGAGCACTGATTTCTTCGCGAAAATTTCATTCGATCCCATTTAAATGGTATATAATTGATCGTCCACGTGAGATCACATGACAGCATTAAGACGTGATATGAATAACTTTTTACCCGACTATTCGCACGGTATTCAAGTTTTATAGTTTACTATGCAGTAGGTATAATATTTCAATAATTTCCAAAGTTCTCTTAAAATCAGTTAAAAGTAAAGTACCGAACTACAAATCTCAAATCCGACCCACACTCCTACCACTCAACCCAAACCAACACAAGTACAGAAAACTGTTTCAACATCGCATCTCGTTATACGGCAAGATCAATTCCTGCGATCCGATTCACATCGACGCGCGTCTCTCTCTCCTTTCAGAAACGCACGCGTGCTCACACACAAATCGGCGTCGCGGAGACGAGGACACGCTCGACTTTTCCGCCCTGAATGAGCCCCTTATATGCGAGCGCGCGCGCCTGTGTGCGCGACTGTGGGTGGCATGAATGGGGATTTAGAGGAGGGTAATATGGTAAGAGAAGTAGCTGGGGATCGGTTGTAACATCGTGCGGTGGTATACATATAGGAATGAGCCGTTTTTTGGTTTGTGAGTGAAGAAATGCTGGAGTAAGGAGAAGTTTTAATATTGCGAGTAACAGATATTATAAGGTTTTGACCGAGATTTAAAACTTATTTGCGTGTGTATAGTTTCACGTATAGAAAAGCAATTTCATTGCTTTGCTAGAAAAACATGAATCAGTCTTTGATATGTATGTGTGAAGCATTCAGGACTGAAGAGGGAGAGGAAGTATATAAGTTATCGCATTTTGTGTCGAGTGATTCAAGTACTGCGCTATTTCATAGGAGAAAAATTTTCATTCATATATTATCTATATACAAGATTGGCTCACAGATGCAATGAAGTAGTGAATTTTTTACCCTACTCTTGGATTTATAAAATATTACAGAAATTTAAGGAGCGAAAAGATATATAACACAATAGGCACAAAACTTTTAAAGCAGGCAGGATTCGCGCACAAAATGTATATATACATATTGTATACAAGCCATGATGAATTACGAGCTCGAGCTGACGTCACTTAATTTTACGACGATTCACCACACGACTGTCGTCACGTCATCATGAGATAATTTTTAAACTACTGTAATGTTCTTAATTCTGATGTTAATTGAAGGTATGCAGAAAGTAAAGTCGATGAATCAAAAATTTCTAACTGTATATACGTGTAACTTTCAACGACAAAGTATTGCATTGACTCAGAGATTTATATATACTTAACGATAATATTCTGTAAATGTTCAAGTTTAGGTTCATGCAAAACGAAATTTCGACAAAAGAGTTTGACAGTACAGCAAAGAAAAGAGACTTCAAATAAGCCTGATTAATGAGGTCAATCTTCAATCTTCAAAAAAAAGTTATGAGATAAGGTATCTACGAGGAAAGTAAAGATTACTTTTCAAAATATTTGTTTGGCCAAGGGAAAGTATTGACAACTACAAGTAACACTCCTTTCCATAACCCATATTAAATTAATTTTTCAATTAGTCCCGTATACCTTTCAACATACACATTAACAAATAATAACAGTTACATGTAATCCTCGAATAATTCAAACCAAGAAACTGAGACTCGCAGCTTCCAAAAAAAGCTCTCACTCTCAGCAGCAGTGCATCACAAGCCAAAGTGCGAAACATGGCGAGAAAGCGCTCGTCGTGCTGCACGACAGCCTCGGCGTCGATTACGTATCCCTCGCGCACACAGACAGAAGCACATCACGAGTATAGTTGCATGGCTTGCAGATTCGCAGCGGCGCGTATAATGTATCTCACTGTCTCGCGCGCAGCTCTCGTCGCGAAAACTTTGGCTGGCGCGAGCGTGTGTAGAGAGAGAGAGCTCCAATTAACGCTAATTCCCGCTAATGCGAGAGACTCTCCCCTTCGCGCGGCTCTTCAATGTCGAAATTGCGCCAAGAGAGAGAGAGGGACTCGGCGGCCGAGGAATGCCTTTTGTTTTTTCTTCTCTCGTTTTCGTTTTTTATTCTGGGAGAGGTTGCCGGTTTGCGAATGCGCGGTTTTCGGGGATATACGGTTGGCGAATTTGATAGAAAAATTGAGAGGCGCGGTCTTAATTTGTTGATTTATTATTGAAGGGGAGAAAAGTAAAAGCTATTCGTGAAAATTATATGATTAATGTTGCTGGCAGTATATGCTTAGTAAAAGAGTCTGAAGAATCGTGAGAATTAAAAAAGTTTGTCAAGTCAAGATAATGCTATTGCAAGTGCTATTATTGGTAGAATAAAATTTCATTTCGACCATATCTCGCGTGAAAAGATTTTGTCGTCACACGTGTAACACGTGCGGGATACTATTTTGTTTTAATGGCGCAAGGCCTCCGTGATTTTTTTAATCTAATCTTCGAATTAGAATCAGAAAAAAATGGCAGGTCGAATACTATATACCAAGTTTAATCTTAGAATCGATTTGGCCTTGGCAATTAAAAAGTGTAATTTTAGTTATTTCAGTCAATACATTATAACATAGAAGCAGTGTTTTGTAGTAGAATTTGTAATTGTCGTTGATAATTAAAAAGCCAAATGATTTTCCCACCGGCCTTTTCTTCCCATAAAACAATTCTTTATTCAATATTAAAGTTAAATAAAAAAAAAATAATAAAAACGTTACAATTATAAAAATAAATAAAATTATTCTACCACAGCCCATAAACTCAAAACTAAAATAAGACAGCAACAGCAGTTCGTTACACCCATCATCAAAATTAAACTTCACCTCTCCTCGAAACGCTTCGTTTCTCGTTCAACCGCGATACATATATACCATCACCGATTGACAATGCGCAGATGTTGATTCTTCCTCGGCACGCGCGCGCGCGAGATGTGTACAAGAACCACGTGTATGCTACCATCCTATATGTATGAACGCGCGGATCGAATTTTGCTTCCAGATGGTAAGCACGCGCGCGTCCTCCTTATATTGCAAGCTCGCTCAGAAAATCTACAGTTTTACAATAAGTTTGTATATATATCACGCGGCCCTGATTCGACTGTATATCACGTGTAATAATCAAACAGAAACATATAATATAGCGTTTAACTTCAGCGCGCGAATTTTCTCGCGAAAAGTGGCAACGAGGCCGCCGCGCTGTTAGCACACGTAGACCGTTAATTTTTGAAATTCGCAGCTAAATGGTTATACGCGCGAGCGTGTTTTCGGTATAGATCTTGACTGCTGTCTCTCTTTCTGCGCGATAAATAAGACGCGAAGCGCGTTGAGATAAGGTGTGTACCCCTGGAGTGTATAGCTATAATACTGCATTGGTTGTGATGCGTTATAATGAAGTTTCGGTGCACAAGTGGGTGGGATTTCATTGTGATTTCAAAATTATAAGATTGTAGCTATGCATAACTCTCTAAATATGAGTAAGTGAAAATTCGTTTACTATAAGTAAAAATAAAATCAAAAATACTAAATCCCATATACCTACCTACGACAATCAAATCAACTATCCATCGATTTAGCGACATATTCGCCCACGATCTTTAAATCCGCACATTGCGAGCGAGTGCAAGTATACAGTACTTACGTAGGTCTATATTAGCCGGTTAACGCTACGGCTTCTGCCGCGCGCGAGAAAGCCAGCATTATCGTAAAGAAGTCGCCCGGGTCAAGAAGCCAAAGAAGATAAACGGAGCGCCGGGAGAGCGAGAACGCGCGTGAGATTTTTTCCAAACGCGTATATAGGCTGCCGAGAAAAGCTTGCTTGCTTATATGTATCTCTGTTTTCATGTAAAATTAACGACTGGTCTGTATATCGTTGTTTTTTTCTTCTCTTGTGTTTGGTTTGGTTGATTATTTTTTGAAGTATTATATATGGAAGCTTTGGGAGCTTTTTTATCATTATCGAGTTTTTTGTTTAAAAAATAATTTTTTTATAGAAACGTGAAAATATGGGTTTTCTCTGGGAAGAAATTCGGTTCAACGCATATACTATACTACACCACAATAGCGATGAGTATATATTCTGTCACGGATAGCTACAAAGTTTTGAAGCTGTTTATCTTAGCTTTATTTTTAACTCATTGTAATCTCACAAGAGTAGCATATATACCTCGGTTACGTATATATATACATAAGTCTGAATAGCGGGAACTCTTGCCTGCAGCGCGTCTTTGAGAATGGCAACACTGTCAGCATGTTTGTTCACATTACCACCGCACCGACGACCAATCGAATAAAAATTAAACATTCATTTATATAAACAATATGCCAAGCTACACTTTTCATACTCATTTAATAATATAGTATTGATTTTTTTTTCAACATACACAAAGATGATTCGATCGTTTATATACCGAATCATTCGAACATCGTTGCCCATTTCAAACATTTCCAAACCTCCCATCATCCCACAACCCTATACATTGATCGACTTGTAATACACATACATACATATCACGCGCGCACAGCTCGCACACGTGTTGTGCTCTTATATATAGAGCGGCCGGCCGCACTGATGCAATCGCCGCCGCACTGTCCGATAACGCGCGGCGGGCAAAACAGCTCGTCTGCAACTATCTCTCCTCTCTCTCAACCGTTTTGAATCTCAAATTTGAGAACGGGGAAATGCGCGCACAGCCATCGCGCGACCTTCGCCCGTACTTTATATATACTGACACGCTGTTGTGAGTATGTTTTATCGATGAGTGCGAGGTTTTTTTTTTATAAAGGCAAGTAGGGGAGAGGTTTCGGTTGATGGGAAATGGTTGGCGTTATATATGTGGATCGTGGGTTAATAAGATTGGGTGAACCGGGATATAAGGGGGATATCGTGGAATTTCAAAGTTAAAAATAAAAAAGACGATTTTTCGGTGTTGGGAGACGTTGAAGAATTAAGTGGTTTCAGACGAATAGTGTTCTCTATTATATAAATATATAGTTGGAGGGGATTTCGAGTATTCGGGGAATGTAAATGCATTCGCGAGAATGATGGATTTGTTTACGTCCGCCGGTTAATCTCGCGCGCCGCTTATATATTATATTTACGAGTTTTAAATTATTATTGTTGCAAGTTTGATATCGATATCAGTATTTATAAGTCTACGTATATGCGAGCGAAAGTATTTTTACGTGCGGCTGATACTGTATGAGCTATTGGTATAATATATATATACTGTACGTTATTTACATTATTCGCTAATGTGGAAAAATAACTTCTTTGATTTCCAGAAATATACTCGTCACTTGTGCTCCGATTCTATATACATCAGCGAAAATCAGTTCGGAACTGTCGTCGACGGCGAGGAGAGAGAGAAAAAACTGCTGTATACTCGTGTGCACACGCGCGTTCGGCGCGATATAGACGCGCGCGGAGAGGAAGAAAACCGGAGTCGTCGTCGCCGTGTTGTCACGTGCTCGCACGATACGTATACAACAGCGCTGCAGATATATAGCCGATTCACGGTTAATTTGTGTATGCACACGCGAGCGCGCTCCGATTTTTATGATTATACTCGATTTTGGTTCGGATGAGATAATTTTTTCGGACTTTTTGGAGCGAAATGATTTTGTTGATCTTTAAAAAAAAAGTCGTTCTACTTTGTATTGCGGAACGAACAGATTGTAGAAAGTATAGAAAAAAAAGGGTTCGCCGAGCGGAACTAGCGCACCGCGGGATTAAATATAAAAGTAACAACACGCGCGCAGAGACAGAGAGAGCCTGCGTTCCGATGAATGGAGTTAATGAATGAATGAGCCCCATAGTGAATGGGCGAAATAACATAAGCGCACTTTGTTGATATTCCGAGAAGCCCATTAAGAAGGCAATGCCTGTTTCGCGCGCGCGCGCTTTCAATATAACGCGAAACAATAATTCCCTTGAAAAATATATATAACTACTCTATACTCCCTCGCACATGCGGCTGTCTGCGTATAACGTCCAGACAGAAATCCCTCAGAATATTAAGTGACTTTTTACAGAGAGAATTATATAATGTACACTAATAGAACTGCATTTCGTGTAGCCGATATTACCTTATCGCTGCGTCATTAACGACCGAGGTTCCATTATTTCAACCGAACTTCGAGTAGCTTCTTATATAGGATACATATGCACGCACGCATTGGAAATGAAACTTTACGCGGCGCGAGCACATTTAACACACAGGGCGCAGCCGTCGATACACACACGGAGGCGTCAGAAAAACGACTGACGGCGCGCTCGACGCTCCACAATGGCCGGAAATCGCACGACCTTTGGT
Organism: Torymus auratus; assembly: GCA_900474315.1. Lineage (NCBI taxonomy): Eukaryota > Metazoa > Arthropoda > Insecta > Hymenoptera > Torymidae > Torymus > Torymus auratus. The sequence continues at coordinate 48,194 of UXGD01000647.1, forward strand.
CTCCGCTCTCCCACCCCGAATCGATACTATATATATACATGCGCGCGAGCGCACACGTGTGTGTTTCTGTCGTAGAAGTATATTCGGTATGGAAAAGTGCTCGAAATTTTGGAAAAGTCGAACGGATTGTGTGTATACGAGAGAGAGAGAGGCAAAAAGTGAGAGAGTATTATGCGCTTGGTTGGGGGAGAGATAACGAGGGAGGAGAGAGATGCGTCCGCGGAGGGAGATAAGAAAAAACAATTCGACGAAACTGTTTATATATACGGCGTAGAACGATATTGATGTAGCGAATCGGATGTTTTCCGATGCTATTTCGCGTGTATGTGATTTTTCTTTATTCGGATTTTTTTAAGTCTTTTTTTTTAATGATGTTCGGAGCTCGAAAGAATATTCGTAACGATTGCCCGAAGAATTGTACTAGTGTAATGATTCAAATATTTCGCAAAAAATAAAATGATATGATATAAAATGATATTTGCGAAATTATGACAGATTAAAAACACATTCGATTTACACAGTGAAGAATATTTCTTCATTTTACACTTTTATTGCTATATATTTAAGATCTGTCAGAAATTCACACTCGCCAATATAATATATCCTCTCCATTAAAACTTACATTCATTTCAATCAACGAAGCTCCAGCACCTTCTGTAGTCCCTCCGAAGCACTCAAAAAACCATCGCGTCTTGTTTCCTTCACTTTTCCCTCCAAAAAACAAATGAAAATAAATTACCACCACGATACGAAAAAAGGGAAAAATTACTTATAAAAAAGGAAAATATGAATCTACGATCGAGAAAAATATGCAAAAAAAAAAGATGAGCAAAGAGTGATAGAGTTGAGTGTACAGAAGCAGAGAGCGAGAGTGAGAGCGCGCCGGAACCGCGCCGCGCGAGGGCAGATACTCGACTGAGTGATAAACTAGCCTTGATTGGCTTAATATAGTCCGGGGGCCCGCGCGCAATTGGCCGCTCCGCTCGCCGGCCGCCGGCCGGGAAACGATTGGTCAATTTAATCCTAGAGAGAGAGAGAGGAGACTACGGCGGCGGTGCATTAAGCATTCAAGCGGCGTTCACTCCCTATTAACGGCCGCTCCGCATGTGTGTGCTTCTCTCTCTCTCTCTCTGCATGATGCTGGTAGCGAGTGCTAAGCTGCGGGTGGACAGAAAGTGAGAGAGAGAAGCTGCGTGCTCGTGCACACGCCCGAATTCCATCACAGAGGGGGAGAGACAGAGTTGTACGTGTGTATAGAGAGAGAGGATGGGTGGTTGCGATCCGGCAGGCGGGGGGTTCCCCGCAGAGACAGATGCGCTCGCGCGAGGAAGTAGTGCATGCAGCCTGCGTGATGCGCCTGGAAGTTGACTCGCGGCTTTTTGAGTTTATTTTTGCTGCTATGGGGATTGGGTGTATGAAAATTAGGCGGTGCGTGGTAGAGATTTATAATTGCGAATAGTATATTGGGTTAAGCTAGTTTTAACCACTGTCGTGCAGGTATTGAAGAGTTTTTCTCTTTATTTTGGCACGTTTGTGCGGTGAAATGCTTTTAATACTGGTTAGAAGCAATAATTGTTACAATCTTAATGACAAATTAATAAGTATCAGAGCAGATTACACCAGTAGGGATGCTTTATGTAATTATCTCCTAGAGATAAAAAAAAGGAAATTAAATACACGTTTGTTCTGCATTTGATTTTTGTCAGATTTGAATAACCGATGGAGCTATATTTGAAGCGTTAATTCAGAAGATCCAATTGAATAATAATAGTTTTATTGTGACGTCAGGCTTTTGAGCGATTTAGAATTCTGACATCATGGGTGTGCGCGCGGGCGAGCGCTATATTAAAACCGTTAAATTTCACTCCAGTTTCGCTGACACACATCACACGCAGAACAGACGAAAGACACGCGAAAACTGCAAAGCTATATACTTCGGTTTTGAAAAAATACCGAGTTTTTCCAACCAATTTCATTCGTGCTGTAAATATTATTAGCCGCCACAGGAACCCGTCCGCGCGTCAAAATACATCACGGATATAATTCTATTTTTAACAATAGTTCTGCACGCACTTGTAAATCAATAAAGATAATTTCGCGCTGCGAATTATTCTATTAAACCGGTGGCGTATAGCACGTAACTCGCCGTTGTCGTGCGAGCGATATATATACACCGCAGTGTGGTCTACTTTAAACAGATGAAAATCACGTGAATCCGATTAACGTATCTATATACATTAATGTAATAAGAGCACCGTTCTATAATTTTTCTTTTTAATTTCACACTTATATATAGATCCAAAAACCCCATCCGCCAATAAAACATCCATTATTTCTTTTTTTGTTCAAACTTCGTCGTTCTTCAGCCGCTTAATTACAGGACAATAACATCCCAATTATAACCGCGCTCCGATATTTTATTCTCACACCGCGCGTACAATGAGCCTGAATATCAATCAGCGCGCTCGAGCGTCGGTGTTTTTTTCAGGCCTCAATACCCGCGCGAGCTTTTTCGACCCCTTTCTTTCGCTTCTCCTCTCGGAGAGCTCGCCGACGAGAGTCAATTTACCAATTGAAATCAGTGCCGCGCGCTCCTGCTGCTGCTACTGCTGTTGTTGAATGACACGGAGAGCGGTGCCATCGTCGTCGTCAGCGGCGGCTTATCAGCCCATTCACCGTGCGGGGACGAGAGAGAGAGAGAAGGGTTTTATTATCTAGGCGAGAGAGCGGAATGAGTGCGTATAGGTAGAAGCCCGCGAGGATACACGGTCTCATTGTTGTAGAGGGATTTTATAGGTTTGGTTTTGTGAGATGTGGTTGTGGATATAGGAGAAGGTTTCGGAGTATGCGTATAGGGTTGTTTTCGTT
>UXGD01000648.1:0-51006 GCA_900474315.1 Torymus auratus
TCGAAACGTTGGTTTAAATATATCAAATTTTTAAACAAATAAAACTCGTTCGTTTAAGTCCATTCCTCCACACTCAAAAACTTATGACAGTCGCAAATTTATAAATATGTAGGATTGATAAAGTATAAAGAAATTTGTCATCTGTACGAATAGAAAAATTAGATAATTCTTCATAACAAACGTTCCCAAAGCTCTCGGTAAGACACAACAAAAAAAAGTTCAGTCAGTTGTACCTTTATTATAGGTATAGGTATTCTTTAAATGTGGAAATATTTAGAAACATGAAATTCAGAATATATTTCTTCTCCGTTGCTCTGATTATTTTCCGTAGTAGCAAGAGAGGGTGAGGTAAAGAGAAAAGCTATACAATGTCGCGTACGCATATATCTATACAGCATAATATATAGCCTAGAAGGTTCAAAAAGGTGGGCGATGCGAAAGGATTCTCTCAAGTCTCACGGCGAACGGGGCTTCTAATATTATTCGAAAGGTACCGCGCAAAGTGCACACGCACGCAATTCTGGCGTAAGCTGTCCACTGCCTGCCTAATTCATATACTTACTTACTCAGCCCGTATGCGCAACTTTGTAACTTTCACGTACGTTTGTATACATGATCTTCCTGGTCGATTTTTCAACCTAAATTTATGAATGATGCGCAAGCAATCTTCACCGGCTGCCATCGAACTGTTTATCAGATGCGCGCTCAGTACAGTAGCAGCAGCACCACCGATGTTGACAACTCCAAGAGCAGTGCTGCAATTGCCGCAGAAGAGATAAGAGGGGCGCGCGCGGATCAGGGGCTTTTGGTTCAGTGACATAACAATATGTATTAGGTAGGTATATGAGTTGCCGACTGAGAGGAATACACGGACTGCACTGGTAAGCTATAGGTACTGTGGCCCCGCAATTCCGAGTGTTCCGCGTTCGCCTAGAGACTCCACTCACAGAGTCACAGCTCACGCAGCTAGCAGCGTAGCACCTACAACAGCCTATAGGCGGGCGTATAGCGGCAGTTCTCCGTTCTCACCAAACGACCGACCGACGTCGCAGCGGATGACGTTGCCGTGCGTGCGTGTTGCATACGTACCCCCGAGCCCGCAGTGTGTAGATAGATAGTGCGCTGTGTGCGAAAGAGCATTCGCGCTACTCCCGTCGTCTGGCTATTAGGAGACTGTGTGCTAAAGAGTGTGTGTGTGTGTGTGCGTGGAATCGCGCGTGTCGCCAGAAGGAGACGGCGTCCAACTCGGCAGTAACGTTCACGAGGAGGCTCACAGGGGCAAGCAACTGCGCGCCGCCGATCAAGGCGTTGACCCTCATTGACTGAGGTCCGAGAGTGCGACTCTCGAGCGTTCGAATAAAAGGGAGGAAGAACCTCGCAACCACTGCTTCGACACAGGATGGCGAGGCTCGTGAATATGTGGCAGGGCTATCACCCTGCCGCCCTGGAGGACAAGCAAATGCCGCTCTTCGTCGACGAGAATCTCGCGGTGAGTGTCGCTGCCGCGCTCGGCTAGAGGGTTAAAACGGCACTCGAGAGGTTAGGCGACAAGTGTAGTCGTCGGGTGATTTTTCGCGCCCTTTGGCCCGCCACACCTTACGTAAGGTCGTTCCTCCCCGCGCTTTCCGCCTTCGTGGCGAACTTAACCTTAAACGCCCCTGCTGTCGACGTCTCGATGACTCGTTAAGTCGTTAGTGAAAATCTCGAGGCTCGAGAAAAAAGAGAGAAAGAGGGACAGAGACGGAGCGATAGAGCGCCTCGTTGGCACACCTTATTCTATCTCCCTCTCTCTTTCTCGCGGCTCATTCGACAAACTGTTTTTTCTCACCCGCGTGTATAAGTACGCATATACGTGCGATATATACCTAGCTGCAGTATACGTATACTTACGTGCTTCGTCGCCTTGATGCGCTGCAGAGCTGTATAAGATTATCTTTTTTTCGGAAATCTAGTGCACCTGTCTGACTCGATGTTTTTAACGGATCTATTATAGCCACAGATCCCCGAGAGTTCTGTATTTGTTTTTCTTTACGTTTGCATCCAGTAAACGCACTGCTCTTGTTTTCCTTTTCCGCTATTAGGTATAGAAAGTTGCGCTTTCGTCGTTTGTTCTGATGAATGTTTACATGGTTTACGAAGCGTTGCGTTATAACGATCAATCTATTCATCTTTTCACAAATCCCATGACGTGAAAATTTTTTACTCCGACTTTATATTCTTCTCCATAAACCTTCTATTTAAGAGAGTGCAAAATGACATTACATTTATTGGATATTTCAGATGGTAATGGATATAAGTGGGTTAAAAGCCTTACGGGAAAGTCCACTGGTTCAAGGAAAACAGCTGGATGAATTTGCAAAGAAACTTCATTTACTTACCATGGAAGAAAAAAGGGCTTCATTTGAAGTTGCCTGCAAAGATATGTTGAGTGTATTAGATCAAACTGTTCCGTGCATTGGTTGCAGAAGAAGGTTTATTTCAAAAATTTTATTCCTAATACCTTATTTTTTCTTAAATTAATTGTACCTATCAACTATCATTAAATTGCTATTCATCAATTCTAGTGTTGAAAGGTTATTTTATGATCTAAGTAATCTTGATGGTCATCCAGCATTGGACCCAATAATAATAACTTCAGGTGGAATGCTCACAATAAAAGAAGAAATTCTACAAAATCCTCAAAGATTATGCACACTTTTACAAGGCCACAGGTATATATTACAATTTAAAAACAAAATGCTTACCAACTATTTCTCCCTATATTTCAAACATTGTTGATATAATGATGTAAATATTTGATCAAACTATGTTTGACATCATAAATAATAAATAACAGTTGATAATATTTTCTAGAATTCAATACAAAGTATGCATCAAATTTTCATATTATACAAGTAAATAAATACAAGCTACTGCATTTTTTACTCTTCAAATAAAGAGAAAACATAAATGTACTGAAAAGAAATATACAGTTTATTTATAGATATAAAGTAAATTAATATTTTTAAAGTGCAGCAAGTAAGGTATGAGATCAAATTGTATGTTTACAAGTTGATTTCTTCTTTAGTTGCAAGTAAATGTTACTTTACTGTAACTATTAATTACATTGATTTTTTTTTCTTTTTTATCTATAATTTTGGTGTAATAATAATAATAATAATATGAATTTAAAAAAGAATTTGATTATTTGAAGAAGGAAGCTATTGCGCGTATTCCGAAATACGGGAACTGCAATACGACATTCTGAATCGCTTCAAAATTATGCGTCCGATGGTATGAGGTTTCGGAACGTTCCGAAATTACTAAAAAGTAAATGTCGGAAACAAGTCTTATACTTATTTGAGTAAAAAAATATTTAGGATTGGTCTATTATCATGAACGTGATTACACATTTTGGAACGCTTCATAATTTAACATGATGTCCCGAAAATTCGTAGCCGAGTATCCGCATTTCGGAATACGCCCATTAACATATAAAATGTTAAGTTGACATAGCATGACAACTTCTATACTTAAACAATAAAATAAAAATCAAAATGAAGACTATCAATGAGTTAAACAACACTTTTATTTCAATTAGCTCAGCATTTTTATTTTTGTTATTACAAAGAAAACTAATATTTAACTTAGACTTTTAATAATACACAGCTTACTGGAATTTTCTCTATATTAAAAGTGCATGAGTTAAATTTTTAAATTTGTGTTAGTCTTTTATAAATTATAATTCTACATCTTAGTCAAAGAAACAAAAGCAGATAAATATAGTTATTTATGCTGTATATTTATTATTAATTTGAATTTTGAAAACTAATTTTTACAGCACAAGATTAAATGACCTAGTAGAGCAACAACCACGTAATAAAAAGTCACGCAGATGTACTTTGCATTCATTAGAAGTACAGCGCATGAGACCTCCACCTAATGCATGGAAAGAGGTCTGGGATTGTATGGAGCATGACTGCTTAAAAGAGATTACTTTTATAGATTCTGATACGTTAGATGCAACATTAGACACCTATTTACGGAAACATAAGTTTGTATATATTTTTTTAGTTTTACAAAAACACAGGCATATTTTTTAATATAAAATATATCTATAGGTTTTGTTCAGAATGTCGTACAAAAGTACTATTAGCCTCATCGTTATTAACGACTGAATCTGATCCTACAAAAGAAAAAGGTTATGTTAGTTCTCTATATGCAGATATAAAACGTTGTACAGGTGGTCATGTTCACCTTCCACTAAACACTGAATATATTAGTTCAATTATTGGAAGAGCACAACCAGAACTTATGGGAAGGTACTGTCTGAATAATAAAATAACATAATAAATATTAAATTAAAATAATCTCCAAATTAAAATTTATTATTTCATTAATACTTTTAGGGAACGACATGCAAAAACATTAGAAATTGCTCAAGAGGAAGTTCTAACATGCCTTGGCATTTGTGTAGCAGAACGTTTGAATCGTGTTTATCGACGCCTTAAGGAGGAAGAAATAATAGTTAAAGTATTAGCTGCAGTAGCAGTTGATACACTTTCTAGAAATTTCCAAGTAAGTCAAAATGAAGTTGAAATCCAAATAAAATTTTGATTATACCTAATTATTTATTTATTTTTTATATTTGTTCTTAAACCTTAATTAGTTTGCTATAAATTTACTTTGAATTTCTAGATGGCAGTTGAATTTAAACAAGGTATAACACAATTAGAGGTTCTTTATAAAGAATTTAAGAGAGAGGAAGTAGCAAAACAGCAACGACGAGAAAAACTGCGACTTAAAAGGAAAAAGAAGAAGGAACGTCGTTCTGAAGTCGAAGAAAGGGAAAATGAAAATTTAGTTGAAGAAGATACATGCGAAGAAAACGAAGATAAATGTGAAGTAAGTAATCTATTTAAAAAGTTATTATAAATTAGTAATATAGTTTAATATAGATACCCAGGGGCACTGTTGAAGAGAGTTCTTAGTTGTGTGGTCGATAATTGAAGTTAAGATTGTTCCTCACCCCGAAAAGGTGTTGTATAATAATTATTGTTATTGTTTCGTCAAATCTGATCGGGATGAGTAACGATACATCGTCGGGTGGGAGCAAGGACGTCCTATCTCCGCACGGCGCGTAAGAACGTCCTAGCTCGGCTCGGCGCGTAAGAACGTCTCATCTCAGCTCGGCGCGTAAGAACGTCCCATCTCGGCTCGGCGCGTAAGAACTTCCCAGCTCGGGCGCTTCGTACGTGAATATTGAGCCGAAATGCAGCGCAGATAGGACGTGCTTGCTCCCACCCGACGATATGTAAATGAAAAACAGTTAACGCGTTGGAAAAAAAATTTACGAGCAAAAAATGTATTTGCAAGTGTCGATATTATCGGTTTAAAGAAGAATCGGTTTATACGGGAGTTCTCTGTTTTTCATGCGATTTTAAAGTGTAAGAGCTTATTCGATTTCTTAAACAATTTCATATGAAGTTACCAAGAGGAACTTTCTATATTTTATTGAAATTAGCCTGTAACGTTATAAACTATTGTAAATAGTTTTTGAATCATCAAATATTTCCGAAATTTCTCCTTGGTAACTCTTAATGAAATTGTTTCAAGAATCAAATGAGCTCTTTTACATTATAACGTATGGGAAAAAAATCCCGTATTTACTCAATACTTTTTCAAACCGATACCTAAGTACAATTTTTGCTCAAAAAAAAAAAGAAGTTTTATTCATCTAATCAGATTTGACCAAACTATAACAAAAATTATTTTCCATCAACACCTTTTTGGAATGAAAAACTAGCTTAAGGGGAGCATAATTAATAATAAAAATGACTATTAAATTTTCATATGAAATTTCACTTTTGGTACATTTATAATATTTATATCGTTGTATAAAGGAATAAAAAAGCACTTACTATAATAAATTGACAATAAAAAGTAATAATAAAATAATATAGATACCTGGAGTTACTACCAAGTCAGTAAGAACGGTTTTTTATTTATTTCCAGTGCCCACAAGGAGGAGTCAGAGAAGAAATCAAAGACAGTAATGAAGTTTTACATGTAAAGCCAGAACTTAAGTCACCCACACATATTGATAGGCACAAGGTAAACATTGAAAAAAATATTGATATATTGCTTTTCTTATTGTAAACCATGATTTCATCTTAATTAAGGACCTGGAAACAAAGACACGATATGTCCCCTTACTGTTTTCGGACCCTCATATGTACTTTTATCCTTTGTTGTAAAATCGTCGTCTTTTAAAAAAATGGTACTACCTCAGAATTTATTTTGAAAAGATACCATCATAGAATCTGATTCGAAAAGGAATCAACTCCAAAATAGATTTTATTCAAATGAATAGATATAAAAAAGCGCAAATTAGATCAGTAATTTTGAAGTACCCAAAAACTTACAATATGCATCCACTGTAAAAAAAAAAATGCACTTTGGTAGAGTAGCGGAACTGCACCTCTGCCGATCACCGAAGCAGCGCTGGCCACGACTTGAATGGGTGACCGCAAAAACCTATGTAACTTCGGCGATCGCTTAGGTGATTTTTCGTTCTTAAACAAGGGTTGGCTAGCTGACTTGAATATATATTCGATGTTTAAACCTACGGAATGCGACATTAATATCTAAAACATTCGAACACCGAGTGATTAAGAGAATACAGCAAACCCAGTTTTGCATCGAGTCTTAGACACACAGAGATATGACTCTAATGGATCCCCTCTGAAGTTTTGTATAAAATATAATAAAGGTATAGATTTCGTAAGCGAGTTTGGAAAAAGATTACTTGCTAGACCAAATAAGCTGCAGGTAGATACACAACCTGAAATACATACATGCATTTATGACCCTAAAGAATTTTTTCTTGTTAGTATTGCTAATTTTAATTTAAATAAGTAAATTTACAATAGGTATAAGTTCCATTAGGTAACTAATTTTGTGGTAGTATCATTTTTTACCAAGCCTACAGGATGCTCTTTAGATTATAATTCAACAGTAAATCATTTCAACTAAGTAAGCTAAAATTGATAAAAAGAACTTTGGTTTGATTCAATAGTATTTATTTTACATTAATAAAAGAGTAATAAATTTTTTTTTTTTTTTAATTTCTTACTTTAAATAAGTTGTGTTAAAAACTATTTTTATAGTTCCAAATGTCTGTACATTTGGATCTTTTGAACAGCAAAGCATGTGTTGAACACAAAAGCATTCTTCTTATCAGTGTTAAAATTATGCTATAGTTATAAAACCATTATTATCATTAAATATATAACAAATTAACATGTAACAGATATGTTTTGTAAATAGTATCATGAAAAATCTTTTCCCTGTGATTGTTAGAGCCTATCTTCAACAGCGTGCGATGCGGGATGGAGAAGATGTTGTTATCTGATCTCTACTAATTTTGTAATTAGTAGTAAATGTTCTTCTTCTGCTACTGATCACAAAAATTAATAGAGATCGGACAACAACATTTTTCCATCACGCATCGCACGCTACAAAGACTAATACGAATAATATTGCGTATAGTTTTCATTCTTCTATTACAAATTACTAGTCAAAATATAATTTTAATTGATTTTATCGACACATCACATATATATTGAACCTTATTTTAGTTACAGGTATTAGATCCCAAAAATAAAGGGCCACCTTCTTGCAACTGTCCAGATTGCACAAAAAAGACAAATAATTTAAATCAAGTACAATCTAAATCTCAATCACAACCTGCCTCACCTAATAAAAAAGAAAAGAAAAGTAAAAAAAAAAGTATGGAAACTAAGTCACCTAACAATAATATAAAGAAAGCTAATAAACGTGAAATAATTGATAAAACAACACAACAGTTCATTGAGGAACCAACAAAATCTTTCGAGACATGTAAAATTGAAAATTCTAGCAAAAATGATGAGTGGCAGAATAGCGAAGAATGTAAAAATGAACCTTCATCGGAAAATTTGATGGATGCACTGATGGATACAAACAAAAGATATACAATGTGGATAGAAGTTAAAAAACGTCTTAATACCAAAGTTGGAAATAGGAACTGTCGATCTTCTAGTGAACACTCTTCACAAGATTATGGATATTCATCAGAACACAATGTTAGCAGCTCTTCTTTACCAAGTACTCCAGAAGGTTCTGAAGTAGCATGTGATGGTTCTTGTGCTCATGACAGAGACTATCCTGATACCAGAGATAAACTCACTCATTCAGATTCAAGTCTTTCTATACTAAGAGAACACGGCGGAGGCCTAACGTTATCACAAATGCTGGAGGTTAGTCTATTTTTATTTATTTCTGTTTCATAAAAGTTTTTAATTTAATCTATTTTGTTATTCTGATTGTTTTTTATTACCTTCTAAAAATACAAAATGTTAAAAAATTGTAACAAAATTGTACGAAAGTTGTCCTTTTGTAAATTAATATTTAAATACCAAAGCTGATGTAAAGAATTCAGGTTTTCTTTCATTATGTTATAGAAAAGAATAATTTATTATCTCATAAAAATGTTTATTAATGCGACTTCCATTTCAGGACTCCTGTATATCTGAAGATGAGGATTGCAGTTATATACCGGTGGAAGAAGTATTAGAATTTAAATCACGTATGTGCCAAGTCGCTGAAAAACGTCAAGAACTGCGCCAAACGCTTAAAAAACGATTTGCAATGTTGTGCAGCCATCACAAGCCTTTCACCATTCCTCGTTGATGATTTCCATTAGGTATTGTTACATAAAGTGTTCTTTCTTTTCTACAATTTTACTACGAACAAAAAAACTAAAAATCATGTACAATAACATTTCTTTTGGATAGAATTGTTAATTCTCACAGTCCACAAAATGAGCCTTTATAAAACATGATTTACCTTTTTTAATAAATCATACTCGGATACTCTAAATGTATTTCATAAACCTTATATTATACATGTATAAAATAAGGTAAATGTTAATTAAAATTTATTTTTGTCAAAACGAAAGTTGTGAAACCCCTTAAACACTAAACGATAAGTTAAAATATAAGTTAAAATAAAAGTCTTCCTGTATAAATGAATTATGGAATATAACATTCTAAATTATAATATTCTTATTAAAAATCATTATAGAATATTTATCTATGATATTCTTATTAAAAATCATTATATGAATAATTTCATTGTATTAATTATTGACTACTTTCGTATGACAAGTATAAATTTGATATGTTATTATACATACTGTATCTAGGTCTAAAATCTTATTGAATGAGCCAGTTTTAACTTACATTATGAGTATTATTTATAATTCTGGCTAAGTAATTAAATATTTACATAAAAAAAATAAAAATTTCGTTTACCTATAAAGATATTTATTGCTCAGTGGTAAGAGCAGATGTAAGACTGTAGATCTAGATATAGTATTATTTTTATTTCAAGAAATTAGTTTTCTAAGATTGGCTATGTAAAATTTCTTGAAATAAATACTGATAATTATTTAATGTAAAATAATTCTATTGAATATAAAGAAATTTTATAATGTCTTGTTACACATTTGTATCTATTGTATAAAATAACATGTGGACTGTGGGGATAACCCGTTGAAGAATAAAGATTTAAGTATATTTTTAAAAAAATTATTGGCGCTTTATCGGACAGTATTCTGCCCGGGATGTAATTAAAAAATATAAAAACATGAAAATACGTTGCGATTGTAATAAATAATAATACAATTTATCTTTATCAAAGATTTAATATAAAATAAACGTTGCATTCCAATATAAATTTTATTTTTACATTTCCTGTACTTTGATCTTAGTCATGCACATTTTAACATATATAATAAAAATTGCGTCGTTTAAAATATATTTCAAGAAATCTTATACGTTATGTACATATAAAAATTAGTTAAAAATACATTATTTACATTATATTTGCAACAACAAAGTTTATGGAATTATTCCCAATCATTTGTAATATACTTTTTACGTGTTTACGAACAATTGAATTTATTTATTCAATATATTCTGCCAAACACAAAGATGCATTTGTTCCTCCAAATCCAAAGGCATTTTTCAATGCAATTTTTTTCGAATTAGTTGACCATTTTTTTTTCTTGTTAGGGACAAATTGCAGATCTGTTTTTCCATCTATATTGTGTAAATTTATTGTTGGAGGAATTATTCCTTCTTGCAATGAAAGAGCAGTAAAAGCAGCTTCAAGGTTTCCAGCTGCTCCAAGTAAATGCCCATGGGCTCCTTTTGTACTTGATACAGTAACATTTTTACTATGTTCACCAAATAATGATTGTATAGCTTGTAATTCTACAACATCACCAAGAGGTGTTGAAGTAGCATGGGCATTAACATAAGTTATTTCACTTGTGTCAGTGCTAGCATCTTTTAATGCTCTATCCATAGCAAGTAAAGCACCAACCCCGTCTTCACTTGGTGCAGTCATGTGAGTTGCATCACCAGAAAGGCCATATCCTAAAACTTCTGCATATATATGAGCTTTCCTTTCTAGTGCATGATTAAGTTCTTCTAATACAAGAACTGCTGATCCTTCACCCATAACAAAACCATCTCTATCTTTGTCAAATGGTCTAGATGCTTCATGAGGTGATTCATTTTTTGATGTGCTTAAAGCTCGTAATCTACAAAATGCAGCAATAGCTAATGGACTAATGCAAGCTTCAGCCCCACCACAAACCATTACGCTAGTTTCTCCACCTCGAACAAATCGAAAAGCATCACCTATAAAATATTTTTTAGAAGAAATTATAATAAAATGTTTGACAAATTATTAGCAAAAGAATTATATGAATTTTAAAATTTAATTTACCAATGGCATGTGCTCCTGTAGCACACGCAGTTGATACAGAATGGTTAGGACCTCTAAATCCATATTTAATACTTATTTGGCCTGCAGCCATATTTGGAAGAATACGTGGAACAAAATAAGGACTAACTTTAGAATAGCCTTTCTTCAAATGCTCATATGTTGTACATACATCAACTAAATCAATCATTCCTATTCCAACAGCAACTCCTGTGTCACGTTTATCATCTTCATCTTTTGGTTTCCAATTAGCGTCAGTAAGAGCTTCTTCTGCAGCAATCAATGCATATGCAGTTGCTGGACACATTGTACGCAATTCACTTGTTGTAAATTTTGTCTTTAGATCTAACTCGTGGGCACCATCTCCTTTTGGAACAAGACCAGCTAAAAAAGTAAGAGTAATATAAATAAAATCTTTTATTTTTCACAAAGACACTTTTTTAACTACTAAAAAAAAGTTACAAGTTTATATATATATATATACTTAGTTGTTCAATTTAATCACGTAACTATAGAGTAAGATATTTTATTCTAAGGTATTAATAACAAATATTTTTATGAAGAAATTTAATAAAGGAAATTTTATCAGTTTGTATATTTTTAACATTTTTATAATAATTTAGGAATTGGGGATAAAATTTTCTAAGACATTGAAGTAGGTATTAAAATTTTTATAAAAAGAAATATTTATGATTAGGTATGTAACCTAATTTTTAATTTCTTATAGATTATAATGATTGTGTAAATATCAGAATTTTATCTTTTTAAAAAACTGAAAAGAATTTATGTTTAGTACTTATTCAATAAAAAGAAAAACCTGATGTATGACCATTAAAACAAGAAATACTTTTTAAAATTAATTCAAGCAAAGAAAAATATATTTGACACCACATTCAAAGTTAATTGCAATATGATGATTGCTCTTATCATAAAGCTTTCTAGCATTTGAGGAGTGATTTCTAAAGAATATTGAACCTGAATTATTAATGTTACTCAACACTTCTGTAGAAAATTTATAAAATGATTTATAAATTTATAAGAAAATAAATTGATGCATACATGAAAATATTATCTACTTCTCTATTACGTGTAAAGGAGAACATCCATTTGGTAAAATAATAATTTGTTATTTAATAACAATACCTACCGATTCTACAAGGAAGTTTGTCGTAGTCTGGGGCATCTAACTTAACGATACCGCAGTTGCCGTCAAGGAGGGCCCGCCAGGTGTTCCGGGTGCCGACGGCCAGCGGCGAGACGATCCCTATGCCAGTGATGACGACCCGTCTGCCGCCTGTCCTTGGCGACGTCCCGTTGCCGGTCGTCGGCCCGCTGGTCAGCGTCCGTCCGAGCCTGAGGGAGGCCAACCAGCTGCGCCTCGACATTACTCCGATCCGTACTACTTGTCTCTCGTCTTCTGCAAATATACGCTAACTTAGTTCTATAGACTAACTATACTTAGTTCTGAGATCCACAAAGTAGCCGCGTGCACGCCGGCTGGCGCTACTGATCTTTTTTTAGATGCGCAACCCGGTTATCACAAGCAGATAACGCGCACTTACGTTTAGTATTCCTGCATACTTTAGCATATTCTATCAAAAGAAACGGATGGCTATTTTGAGGTTATGGAAGACTAGTAAAGTAAAGAGGTTTTCGAAGTATTTTTTCAGCATTAATCCATTTTGGGGCGTAAAGCTTTTCAATGACCACCTTTGAAGAAATGTAAATGACATTTTGCACCTCTCAGATTGACTGAAAAAATAAATTTATTGCAATTTATTCTGAGTCAACAAGTTTATTTTTTCCTTTTTCGTGATTGCCGCTGCCCGTTTTGCCGGCGTTTTAATGTATTATATATATAGGCGCTGCCATAGCACGCAGTGTTGCCTGTGTTGCCAAATTTACAAAATCTAACTTACGTGTAACAAAAGATCAGACTCGGACACAAATCAGATTCCGACGTCTATTATACTAAAGTCTACTGTATCTGTATGTCTGTAATACATTAAAATGTTATTTCCAAGAATTCTTCGGGAAGGTTGAAGGGTTGTTTTTAGGAAAAATTTTACATATAATCCTTAATTCTTAGCCACATTTAGTCATTTTTGTGGTATTAATTCTAGAAAAATATAGTATAGCTTTACTTGAAATTGTGTTTAGCATATTAATAATTAATCTTATTGACACTCAAAACTGGCATTTAATTAATAATGGATTCCCTGTACATATTTAAAATACATATAAAATAATTATTATTGACTATAATTAAGTATATGAGTTTTTCTTGTGATACTTCTATATTTTCAACCTGCAAAAATAAAGCATAATTATTCATGTACAATTTAAAGAGTTTGTAATTTTTTGTAAATAATCTAAAATTCATGTTGTAATACTAAATTCAACGCAAGAATAATAATAAATCTAAGTATTTGAATATCTTTCAACATATTTTGTACCTATAGCAAAATTATGTTTTACATGGAGTCGTTATATGACCATATGAGTACACCGATATCAAATTTTATGAGATCATCTGGAAGGCATCTGTGCAAGGGTTTGAAATTTTTTTAAAAATATTTTCGGAAGCCCACATTAGAATATTAGAAGTTGCATTTCTCATCTCTCTTGATTACTATTGCACGCGATGTTCGCGAAAGCACGTATAGACACAGCAACCCACGCAACGCATCTTCCAGTCGAAAATCGTGCGACGAGCCGACGACTGACGACAAGTCCCCGACGCGGCATTGGTGCCTGCGGCATTCGGCTCCGTTTTCGTAGTGTGGTCGTCCGGGACTTTCCCCCGGAGCCTTCCAATGGCGTAACGTTGGCGTAGTGTCATAGCCAACCAAAAGTCTACATTGTCACCGTACCCGCCGTACCGTCATAGCCCGCCAGCGCGCGCGAGAGAAAAAGAGAGAGAAAGAGCGCGAAAGCCAAAATGGCGTCGCGTATTCGCTGTATCGCCTGTATCCAGCAGCAGCAGCACAAGCAGCAGCAGCGCGTTTGAACGCCGAGCGAGAGGAGACGACGACACGCACGAGCGAAAAGAACGTCCATCTCTGAGTGTGCGCGAGGCCATCCGTCGAGTGCTTGAATTGTGTGCATGTGCCGAATTCGCGGAATCCTGCTCGAATAGTGTGATAATCATCTGCGCGCCGTCGGTCGAAAAAACGGTTAGGAGTCGTGGACAGAAGGATCGAAGGGCGCGAGACGGGCCCCGTGTGACACACACTCACACACCACGCACACACACTCGTCGCGCGCGTACACCCGTTGCTCTCGTTGCCGTGTCTCCCTCTCTGTCGCTCTCGTGCGTTCCATCGGCGACGAGTGTGACGTACTGAGTTTTCGGCGCCCCGCGCACCGGGAGTAAGTAGCAGCAGAGGCGAGGCCCCCGATCACCACGACGATGAAACTGGGCAACGGCTGAGGCGGGATCATCGGGCCGCGCGCGCGTGTCTCTGTGTTCTCTCGTTTGTGTGTGTCTCTGTGTTGTTGTTGCTCTGTGTGCCGCCGTGCGTGAGAGAAACGACGACGACGGTGACGGCGACGGGAGCGAAGGCTAGCGCGCAGCTCCCTTTCTCATCTGGTTTTCATGCATCGGCCTGAAGCCGGACGACAAAGTCGCGAACATGGCAGTGAACCCCAGGGACATGGACGGCTTTATGTCGCTCCTCTCGACCACCGACATAAAGAAGAAGCTCCAAGTCGGTGTGCAGCTGCTCAACTTTCTGGCCGATCCCTTCAAGAGCATCGAGTGCCAGGACATTGGACTCTTCATCGATAACATTGTGCCCTGGCTGACTAGTAGCAATCCCAAGGTGAGAGACTCGTTCGCTTGTCCTAGTTTTATCCTCCATACCCAGAGCCTATTTCTTGCGTGTTCCCTCTATTTTATGTGCAATGCCTCCATTATAGCTGAAAATGCATCATGACTATAGGGACAATAAATTTACAGCCCATTAGTCAAGTTAATTTAATATAATTCTACAGAGACCGCAGAGGGGTGGATTAATAAAGAGAACAATTCATTAAATGACTCCAAATTATGTATTCAAGAGCCTCTCTGCTCATACATGGAGGTTATCCACTCGAATTGTATTTACATGAATCCTGTGTCATGTGTATTTTAAGATTTCGTCACCGATGTTTCATTCAAATACCATAAAACTTTATCTGTAAAAGTGAAAGTGATAAAAATATACCACACTTGTTCTGGACATTTAGAGATTGTCTTCCTGCAAGAACCAGTTAGTGTACGTAATGATCAAATAAGGTTGAAAAAAACTTTCACACCATGTATGTCAATGTAGGACATCGGGGTGACTTAACTTTTGATCAAATTCAAAATTCCTTAATTATTTCTTGTTCATTGGTCTTTTATTATAAAAATTAATAGACAAACATTAAAGTAGCATTTATGATTAAAAAATATTTATATTTACAAGTATAATATTTAATATTATCTCAAAAGTATTGATGTAATAACAGAAACAATAATCTTTTATTGATAAGAATAGGTCCACTCCTAATAGTAGTAGTTTAAAAATATCACAGATTGGAAATTGTGTTAGATATTTCGCTTTCATGTCAGAAGAAGCCACTTATCAGGATTTGAAAAAGTATACGTTATTCCTGAAGTTTTGAATTCTAATATTTGCTCCATACACTGGTATGTGTGTAATTACACATCTAGAAAAACACATGCAGTTCTGTTGTACGTTATGCTTGACCGTTCATTGCTATATTTAGCAGAACTGTTTTTTATCATTCCTGTTACCTTTCTGTATCTTCTTCCTTTCTATGTCAAGACTACTCTGAGTTACTACGGGCCTTCTATACACTTCAAAGCTATGTTTCAAAGGTTATTGCACTTTGATTGAACTTTCTTTGAACTTAATTTTATTAAATGTTATAATATTAAACGATACTTTCATCATATTAATTGATACAAAATCAAATTGATTTAATTAAATCTATGTTAAGGATGGTTCTTAATTTGCATTAATTTTATTCTGATTTGTTTTGATTCTGTCATTTCAAGAAGATGTAAGTAATTCAAAGTATATTATTTTTATCTAATACTTCAAGTGTCATGATTTATCATAAGATCTTAGATGGTGCGATTGAATAGAGGATAAAAGTATTCAGAGGTCATTTGCTTTCCTCATACTTCTATGTACATCTATTCATCGTTTCCAATCTAAAGTAAGCCATTTATGCAATTCTCAATGCAACTTTTTTTTCCCCTTATCATATTATTATTTATGGAAATTGTGAGCATTTTATCATGAGCCCAAAGTTAATTTGTGTTGGAAACTAGGATTTTCAATTATAAATTGATAATAAGACAAAAATAGCTCAATTAACATATTAAGAACTTACAGACATAAATTTTTCACCGATTTGATTCAGTTACTTGTTAATCCACTAAATTAAATGTTTGCACTATCAGCAAGAACATTTTTGCTTAACTGAAAAATCTAAAATTTGTAACATTAGATTTTAGTCAAACAAATTTATATATTTTCCAAACTTATTTTTACAATCACAAAGGCCTCGATGCAAAGAGGCACAAAAAAATGAACGTATCGTCAAGTTGTTCGTGTGGAAAATAATGGGGAGAAGAGACGTGCGCGTAGAGTCGCTAAAAAAGGTGAAAGTGCATGCATAAACAAGAAGAGGAAGACAGAAAAGGAGGAGGAAGCGTACGGATAAAGGAGGAAGCATAGGCTCGAAAAAGAGTCGTGTAGCACGACACACGCGCCCATTTGCGAGGAGGCGAAAGTGCGCACGATTCCATTCGCTTTGCGACCCACGTTTTTCCCAAATGGTCCCTTCGCTTGGACGTCCGTGAATTCGTGACTCGCAACTGACGCATTGGGCCAGCTCCTCTTCTCTCTCATATATCTCTCTCTTTCTCTCGCTCTCTCTCTCGCTCTCGCTCTCGCTCTCGCTCTCGGCCTTTTGTTTCGCTTTAAAATTCCTTCGCCTTTTAAATGCAATCGACGTCTCCGTTGCAAGACAGAGATAGAGAGAAAAAACACGCGAGTAAGACACTGCGTGGTTGCGTGAGTCGAACATGGTGATCAGGAGGTACGAAGGAATTTTTTTTCTTTAAATTTTCCTTGAGTGCACTAATCTATATTCAAAATATACCGAAAGAATAAGACATAAAAATATTTATTTTTTGTAAACTACGGTAACAAAATAATTTGCATATTAAATTTTATGTGTATTATTATTATCATTATTATTATCATTATTATTATTATTATTATTATTATCTGAATAAAAGAACATTATTCTCTTTTTAAAAATATTGATACAACAGAGTAAACTATTGTTATCATTGCATACCATTTTATTACATGAATGATATTGTTTTAATTGCAAGATTGGAAATGCGTAATAATTTTTTATGATTCTATTTTCAACTAAAATAGATTTTAAGTATATTAAATAAAGTTTTATATCGTGAATTTTAATAGATAAAAATGACACGAAGTTAAATGATTATACAAAAAGCTTTTTCTTTAAAATAAAAATGACGATGATTTTTAACATGATTTCTTTAACTAAAATATAAATAGCGTTTTCATTTCATGTGTATATACCAATTAACTACATCGCAACAAAATTTCGCGTTTCCTCACTTCACAGAGGTTCTCAACCCACTCACGGGAAGCGGAAGATCGACAAATCATAAGATGCTGCTGTGCCTTTGCGCGTTCCTCTCGACCTACCACGGACATTCAGAGATTGTTTGTCGCATTTTTATTTACTAGAACGCCCTTATCATACTCTGACTTTTTTTTTTTAAATAAATGAAGTTACACAAGTTTGAGTAAGTATCTCAAATGGCCTCCTATCTGCTACTGGTTTCACACGAACGTATAGCAAAACTATACCTCTCACATCTTTGATCTTAAATTTTCGGCTTATTCATTTTTAGAGATTATATATCAATCGCGATATTGATTTGATTCTTCTTATTGTTTAAGCTTCGCATTTCACATCTTACAAATAAATTTAAGTTGGCACTTATTTTGCGAAATGTTTGTAATTAAAAAAGAAGTGAAGAAAAAGAAATCTAAGTAGACATATAAAGTATTGAAACGAACCTGATTCCCATTTTCATATTGCACAATAATAAGTGATTCAGACGTGTTTCTTTACCAATTTAACTTACTTGTATATTAAAAAAAAAAAAATCAAATAAAAAAACATCTCACAGTTTACATAAATAAAAGTATACGTCGTCAAATTCGTTTTACCATAACATGAATATATATGTATATATTTGAATAATCAAATTGTTAAGCTCTAAAACCATTATTATTTGTAATAAATGAATAGCTGTCGTTAAATCTCTTTTAAATTACATTCCTTACGTAAATAGAATGTAAATCGAATGTATAGATTGGAACGTTTATAAGAGTTATTTTTAGAAGTGCGGCATTTAAGGAATCCTGGAAACGTCTGGCATATAAATGTCCATTTGCTCAGCGCGCGAGTAATCGGAGCCAAAATTGAATAGAAAAATAATAAAGGAAAGGCGATATCCGGGCAATGCATGATATAACGGTATATATACGAGCGGCGGCCGGTCAGCTGTGCGCCGACTCTCCTCCCTGCAGCTCCTTCTCCCACGTGCGCGCGCGAGATACAGAGAGCTAGCGCGCGGCGCAAGCGAGAGCGAAAGATCCATATACGCTCGGGTTATAGCTCCGCTGCGGGTTTGACAAGTAAGGCCAGATATCGCGGCACGCGCACCCACGTTATAGGTATACGAGCGCTGCAGGCCTTCCGATGCACCCGTTAAGCTTATGCCTATTCGTGCCTCGAGTGTTTACACTAACGAAAACTCAGATCTCTCCCGCCAATCGCCTGTAGATGTGCATCTTCGCACCCCCATTTTTGCAGACGCGAGTGAGAGCTGCAGCATTATGGCTAGATAAAATTAACGCTTTCTCGGGCGTTTATCGATTCGCCTGCCTGCACACCGTGCATGACCAAATTCAACACGTAATCCTATTCTTTGTTTCTCCGGCTTCAATTATTGCGCAATCGCTATCTATTTCAGCAGAATTTTTGCGCATTCAAGAAGTATTTATATTCTCCGAAACGACTGCAAAGGTTTTGTCAAAGCATTGAATACGTATATTGTAAATTATTTGGCCATAACCAAAGTTCTGTACAACTGTGAAAAATTTTCGAACCCTACATCTTAATTTCCAAGTTCCAAATCCAATTAAGTGTATAGAGTTCATGTTCGTGTCTCTTGCGAATTAAAATTGGCAGCATGTGTACTGGCAATAGAAAGTTGATGAAGTAATTAAAAATAAAGCTAAACTGTAAGATTATATATTTTAAATTTGTAAAGGTTTAAGGTCAGGTAGCTAATTAAAGACACGTTCGTTCTCTTGAAAAAAGAAAGAGCTGACGCGTGCCTCTGCCCCGGTGACGTGTTTCGAAATTGGGGATCGCTTAGGTGTTGTTTTTTCTTCTCTTCTCACTTGTGAACTAAATTTTTTGTCGCCTGGCATACTGCTATCGCTATGACTACCTATACGCTGTTCCTTTCGATGAGTCGTCCACTTAAGCTTTAAAGAGGAAACACACTCGCTCTATACTCGCTGCTTTCGACATAAAAAGGCCGTTTTACTTATTTTATCTATTTATACGCAACCTCTTCTTTACCTCATTTTAACTTAATCATTAGCTATCAAATTAATTGAATGTAAAGGTCATGTTGATTATTATCGTATACTAAATCAATCGTTATCAAATCATTACTCTGATAAATATTATTAACAACAATAAATAAATACAATCAGATTATATTTTATATAGTTTATTTTGATTGTTCAATATCATTTTTTAATGAAGAAACTATTAAACAAATTTTTAATTTAATATATATTCATGTTCAATTACATCGCATTAAATAAATTCCATCACAACTGGAGAGTGAATTTCGTGTGATTTTTTCAAATCGTAGTATTAACGATTGCATGTGTTAAGTTGCAATTGAATTGTTGGAAAAAATAGACTAAAGTAATTTATTGTTTTAAACATGCCTATAGCATAGGATTCTCAAATCGTTAAAAATAGTCTTTGGAATAATTTGTCAATTAATTTTCATAATAAAATCCATTCGCTTAGACGTCTTGGGAAACTACGTGGTAGTTTCTATTTGAAGAACGAACAAAAGCGTGAAACTGAATGTCTCGAAAGTGTATTTGACATGGCGATGTAAAAGGGTAAAAGATGCGAATGCGCGATCGCATCACGGCTATAAGTATAGTCGGAGACGCGCTCGGCGGAAAGTTTTCAGCCACGGCACACCTTTTTCGCCACATCTGGCCATGTTAAAATTCGATTATAGGTGGCCCACCGCGTGGGCTGCCGCAGCACGCAGGCTCTGCATTGAACCGGGGGGTGGAGCGCGTCGAGTCGACGTGTCACGTGTCCAGGCTGTAAATTGGGCTGGATTTCTAATTTGAACCGCGGCCGCGCGCCGGCTCAGGAACAAAAGGACGAAGCGCGAGGAAAAAGAGACAAGTCGAGCGTTCGCGCCGCGTAGACCTCACGAAAATAGGTTTGGCGCGCGCGCCTCTGTGCCTGCGTGCAGCGCGCGAGTCTACTGCAGGTCGCCATGTGCATGCGCTCGTTAAACGCGCGAATATCATTCAGCCGTATTCGTGCTCGCAGGCGAGCTTGCGTTTCTTGCACAGATAAATTGCGCGGTTGCCCTTACCCGCGCGCGCCCGAGGGTATACGTATATTTTAGAACGAGCACCCCTCTGTAAGATTTTATCTTGCGGTATTTTCTTTTTCAGCTGCCTCAAATATTCAACTTTCGCGAAAACCAATGTACCTTCAAAATAATTATCCTTAGTTCAGTTCAATTTTATTTTTTTCCTATAAATATTTTAGTAACAAACACTTTGATGCATTGATTCACTTTTCCTAAAAATTAATTGCACTATTAAATTATATATGTTAAATATTTAAAATATACAATAAAATTTAAAAAGTAACATTCATGACCCAATTAATTGAATATCACAGAGGCACTTATCATCATATAACAGTAATCTTATATATCGAAATGTGACAATGCACTCACTTATATATAGTTATATAAATAATTACTCGAAAATTTGGGGGTAGAGATTACTCTTTGCATTACAAATGTGATTGGATGTCATACTGATGAAGTAAAGCGAATTTGTGTTAATAAACTTTATGAAAGCATCCGAATTGAAGGGGACTATTTAACTTGAAGTTTAGTATTGATTTGACCCAGAAATCCAGTCAACTTGAAACTATTTTGTGTGTTATGGCGTCTCATAGCAGCGCCAAACTGTTATTTACAGCTAATAGATACGCCCAATAGACTCTAAAGTGTTTTAGAGTCATTGGGTTCATATCTAGCGAAACTGCTCTGGCGGCGGAAGGCTAAGAGACGCGTCTTGCTTTTGTAGGTGCAACAGCCCCTTCTCCGTCTCTGTCTCTCTCTCTCGAGTTTACATGCTGCAATTATGACGAGTACACTCAGTCACGGCGACGGTTGCCGCTATTGCAGCGTAGGCGCCTCCTAGCAGACGAATTATAATTGCGTCTGAAAGGGGAAAGTGTAGGAGTGAAAATCTTCAGCTTTAACGAAAGCACTCTCAAGCCCATTAAACGATCTATCAACGTCGTCGCCATGGTAAACACTACACGCGCGGTATTGAATTTTTCCTAAAATCGATTCTACTCTCCGCCCCTTGCATTTCTGACAAACTCTTTTGTTACTTACTATTTTTTTATATAGTTTATAGGATTATAATGTATATCACTCGAGACCTTTCATTTAAGAGAGTATCGTTATATAACAAAGTTCAAGTTGTAATATCGAAAATACTGTTCAGTGACCGGCACACAAAAAATCAATCGACTATACACTAATCTGAATCATTTAATAACAACATTGTATAAAATGATTTCTTGCATGAAAAATACGGTACTTTATAATGAAATAAATCAAGTTGCATCCGGTGTCTATTTAAAAAGTAGTCGTTCAACAGCGTTAACTCACCTACATTCTAGATTGATAAATTACCCGAGTAATTTTTGCATCTCATCTTATATTTTTTCATCATTTTTTTTTAATAAGTATGCAGATATTATTTCTTTAAAAGTTCATTAATACATTTCTTATACAGACATATTTGACAATATTCGTATGTCAATTTATACATAAATCTAGCATTGGCAGCGACCATTTGTTGACGAGAAACAAGCCACGCTGTTGTTGATGTAAAAAGATGAATTTCTCCTAAAAGACATGCTACAGGTCTATCTAACCACGCATTCGTGAATTCCAGTTGTTAAATCTCGGTTTTAAGAGAGTAGGTGGTGGTAGGTAATAATCGCAGAAGCGTATGAAACCGCCGTTAAATAAATCGAGCATGAGACCTGGATTTCTTGGCCGTTTTATTGAAATTCAGCTCCGTTAAGTGCCCAATTATCGCGCTATTTAAGAGCGAAATCAAGCTGTCATATCGACAGGCTGCCGGTATAGTTACGGTAGTGGCAATACTTTGCATTATCCAGGCTAATTCATTGGTAATTGCTCTTGTTTCAGGTCGTCCAGAATGGCCTGGATGCGCTCACATACTTGGCGGATCGGATGGGTCACGATTTCAGACCTTATATTCCTACGATTATCCAACCCACGATAGACAGGTTAGGTGAGTATCGCCGATCTTTGACACTTCTTAAGAAAATTTTGATGTGTTTGTATATATGCAGAATCAAATGGGGAAAAAATCTATCTTGAGTTCACATTACATTCTGCCAAAATACTTTGTAATTTTCATTTTTTAAATACCTAATGCAAATTTTATTTATTCAATAACAAAACTTTAAGCAAAATATTAAGTCCATTTAAAATTTTTCGTATACAATCGAATCTTCAAGCCTTCACATTATTTAAAAGGCACTTATTATTAACTATTTGATTTAGATTTATTGATTTAAAAACTTAAAATAATAATACCATTTCAAGCATAAAATTGTTAATTTACAGAATTGACACGGCGTATACTTACAAGTTACGATTATTCTTTTTTAAAAAATTTTTATTTCATAAATAAACTTTTTTTAGGTGATAACAAAGACACAACAAGAGAAAAGGCGCAACTATTACTTCTCAAAATTCTTGAAAAAGGCAGTATGTCACCTCAGCAATTATTAGATAAGCTTCATCCAGCGTTTAGTCATAAAAATGCAAAATTAAGAGAAGAGGCGCTTATACTTCTCACAACAACTTTGAATGAGTAAGTGAAAATATTTTCATTGATTTTAATTTATTCGATTAGAATACAAAAATAGCTTAAGGATATAAGAGAAGTTCAAAAAGCGTTCATAAACGTGTAACAAAAGCCATCATTTGAGTTACTTGTTTCTTCATACTAGAATTTGTAGTTGTGCAGGTTACAACCGTTTTTCACAAGATAAGTAACTAATTAAATGTCTATTAGTAGATTTGAGAACAATTTAAAACGGTAGAACGCAACTGAAGAAGTGATACAAAGACCAAATTGTTTGGATACCGTAAAACGCAGCAACATTTATATAATTGACATCCGATTGATTTATTTGTTTTAAATGATAAGTACTGAAAGAAACGTCGTTGAACAGACTCAATTATGTTAATTAAAATATTATTCAGTAAAGATCAAATCTGACAATACAGCAGACTAGTAGCACAGTTTTTATAAAATAGAAAATTACTGAAATATCGGTAAATCTAGTGGCAAATGTTACCGAGTTTCGAGCCGTTAATATACCTAGCTGTCCGTTAAGATGAGAAAATTTGTTTTTATAAAAAGACATACTAGATTTAGCAATATTGAGAGAAAGGCAGTTATGATATCTAATTTATATAAACTTATATAAAGTTATACTAATTATAGAATTTCATTTACAAAAATAAAGTACGCGCAATTTTAAGTAATTTTAAAAATGAGAAGAATGTCTCATTTGAAAGCAGTATGCAATTTGATCTATATAAATAAGCAGCTTTCGATAATTTATATATATTTCTTTAAAATATAATTTTTTAATTTAGGCATGGCGCGGACGACATGGCTCTTTCTGGTGTGACTCCTAGTATCGTAAAGCTGTTGTCAGACCCGACGGAAAAAGTGCGAGAAACTGCAATGAATACTTTGACAGATATCTATAGGCATGTGGGCGACAGATTGCGAGTTGATTTGCAAAGGAAGCACAACGTACCACAAGCCAAGTGAGTATAAGATTAATAAACCCCCAAGGACTGTCTCAGATTATATTAACGTTTTACGAGATCTATTTACATTTATTTACATGCATGTTTTAAACTTCTTTTTCGACCGACTCTCCTTTTCTCTTATTACTACAATCGTATTCTGACGCATATATACATTTTATATTCCGTGATATCATGGATTGAGTTCGTATTATTCATATTTTAGCTAGCCATCGAATAGTAAATTTTATATGTAAATATATATAAACATCATTCTATAAAGCGTTCGTTTTCTTTGAATATCTCATCGCTTTTAACTATTCAATTAATACTAATAGTAAAGTAAAAAATTAATCATTAATACATCTTCATAAAACAAGAGTAAATAAATTTAAAATATTTTATAAAAACAGTATTAAGCCTAATGTAAATATTTCTACAATGCGAGATTCACATATCAGTTGAGAGTATACATATAATTTATCTACACTTTATTCCAGATTAACACAACTAATCGAGAAGTTCGATCAGCTGAGAGCGGCTGGCGATATGCTACCACAAGCGAGGACTGCCGACGGTGAGTTTGCATACAACAATCTTCTTAGTCGTTACTATTCCAGTCACTGCAGAGCTACTTTGCTGCACGACTGTTTTATCGATATTTATCCTTGGCTCGTGGATCGTGCTGCCCTCGCGCAGCGAAAGTTTCAACTGCCACAAATTGTGACCGAATGATTTAGCTTGATTCATCTGGTCTCCCCTTTACGATTTATATGCGCATAATATGAATGCGAAATTAAGACAGGTTTCATTGCCGAAAGAATGTGTTATTTTTGGAAAAAATATTTATATATTTTTTATCTGTAGTGACTTTCAATAATGTTTACATTGACTATTCGTCGTTCGTTTTATAAAACACTTTTTTATTTCAACGCTTAAAGTTTTTTCAGATTCTATTTATAGTCTATATATTTACAAAATTTTCGATCCTACTTAAATTGATAGAATAAATATTTCTTAACGAAAAAAAAATTCTTACTCAATTTTTTAATTAGGAATTTTATCACTAAGTCATCAATTAATATTGCTGTAGAAATCCTAAAATAAGAAACGAATGTTTGGAATTAAATTAAAACTGAATTGAAATTGAATTGAAATTAATGGAAACATTAATATTTATCACAGTCCATAAATTGATTGTTACCCTTAAAATAAGGTGCAATAATATTCTAAGATCATTCATTGACGAACAACTCATCTCGACCTCTCTTGCACGTAGCGAATGAACTTTTATTGCAGCGTTTCTATCTGTGACAGCTTGATAAATTAAAGTCTGTCGCTGCGCACGGAGTGTTTTACATAATAAAAACAAGAGGCGCGCATACTTAAAAAGTCGTTAAGGTCAAAGTGTCAGGTGTTACAGGTGCGTGGCAAGCAACGGTGGTGTGAAGAGCGCTAGCTCGACCTATGCAGGATTTACGTAACGCTAGAATGGATAGGGTGCTGCGCATATGTCCGCATGCTCAATACGATATTCTAGCTAGCCAGCGTTAAGTTTCATGCGTCTGCATAAGGACGCGCGTCTTCTAACGGTGCGTGCGTGTACGTCCGCTCGCTGCATGTATCTTCACCGGGCAATGTACTTATACTTTAAAGCCTCGAGCTACGCAATTTCTGAGCTTCGTTGAACTTGACCGGATTCGTATTGAATGACTGAGAACATCACAAGATATGAAAATGCATATAGTTAATAATAGACCAAAGGAATTAGGAATAAAATATAGTTAGACTTTTTTCTTCAAGCGATTTTGTGTGCTACAATATTTTTTTACAATTTTCATATTTTATACACGTTAAAAAGAAAGATTTCATAATTTTGCAAAAATTAAAGTATATGGTACCAGATGTAAATGTAACTTTTGAATGACAATTAACAGGCTTTGTTTAAAAATAGTTTCATACAAAATTTTTATTAAAGATTATTTTTGTCATCGGAACGTACTCTCATATCGATAGCCCATTCTAAATTTGTATTTTCAATTTAACCGTTATAATATAAAGACTTGATTTGGCTAAGTACTGATAATTTTTTGTTAAGCCCAATCCTATTTCTAGACTAATAATAAATTTTATTCTATAGTTGTATTAAAAATATTACATAGAAATTATTTTTCAACGAAATAACGTTCTGAATAACGTAATTGATTTCGATATAATTTTACATTCACTAAAAACTAATTTATTAAAAAAAAAATTATATCGAATGACAACTTATTTTCAATCATAAAAAACGGTGGAAATTCATTTTATCTAGAACGACTAGAGTCCCAGTAAAGTTATCCATGTGGATCAAGGTGTAACCTCGCGGGTGTAACTTTTCAGCTAAGATTCTATAGACAAAAAAAGAATGAGCTAGGCCGATTCTACAGAATATTCTCGTTTCTTAGGTGATTAATTTTCTTAAAAAGTGTTTTGCAATGATTCATACTTGCACAAAGACTAGACCGCAAATATTTAGATTTAAAAATCTTTTGGCTAATAATTCTTCGATAAAATACCTTTATCGCAAATTTATTTTATGTTTAGCAAAAAATTCAATTTGTATGGAAAGTCATAATCAAATCCAGAGTAATAACTTAACACTTTTCTTTTTTACTTTTAAAAACTAGTTAAAAAAATTATAAGAAAATGGATACAAATTTAATCAAATTACTAAATAATTTTTTTTTAAATATCAATATTAAACGTCAGTATCTGAGTAGACTGAGACCTCTATATAGCTACTTGCTTACGTATTTAATTAATTTTACATGAAATATTATTTGCCCATATTTTTTTCACTTTTCTCAAGTTCCAGTTATAGATTTGAAATGAATTATCAAGTGCATCATCTCTAACGAATGAAAAAGCTTAATGTTGTTAATTACAAAAGCTCCCCGAAGAAATCAATTCTGGGGCGGTTGCGTGGTGGAAGTAAAGAAAAAGAAAATGTGGAGCAGTGGCTCGCGCGCAATGACTCATGCCAACGTCCGAGCAAGCGCAAGAGCGAGAGAAAGAGAAGGAGAAGGAAAGAGAGCCAGGGGTCTATTATACTCGCATGTAGTAATGCGATTATTGGCGCGACTTAGGCAGCTTATATGCACGTACATAAAATCGATCTAGCCGTGCGCGCGCGAATCGGGGGACTACCTCTCTCTCGCTGTCCTCTCTCTTCTGTCTCCCACTCGGGCGAGAGATATCCTCGCGCGCGGGATAGAAAGTGGAGAGCACGTGAGACACGGTTGCATTGTCTCCGCGCGGGCCGTGTGGCGCGCGCAGGGATGTACACTCGGATGTTGTGTTGCTGCTGCTGCAGCCTATACCCTGATAAGATTGCGGATCTCTCCTCTATACCAGTACTGCATACACGTGTCTTGTCGGTCGCGCTACCGTATTTATATTGCTTTTTCGCGAATATTCCCGAAGATTTATCGATACCTCGGGGATGTAAAGCCCCACGCGGCGTTACCTACTTATTATGCGATTACAATACTCTCTTTGCCTCGACAGCGTTGTAGTACGTTAATGAAGTAGATTTCGAGAATAAGAAATCTTGAAATTTCACGTATGCTTTTGTAACTTACTGTAATCTGCAAATGTTTTTAACTCGACTGTTCAGGAGCATTTTAATGCTTTTCCCGCACGATTACATTGTTCAGTATTTTGAAACTTGCTCAGTAATACAATTCTCTTCACCTATATTTTACTCGTATTGCTAAATAGTGGAATTTAATTAGCAAATATTTCGTATGCTATTTTCTCATTTAATGAAATGAAATCAATTTTTACTTTAGGATATGGAGAATTATAAATTGTTAAAATGTTAATAGGCCATTATTCTAAAAATAGTGATTAATAGTAATTTTGAAAATATTTGTAATGTGATTTATAGATGATAATTATTACTGTAAAGTTATTATTTAATTGATAATTTTAAAATGTATATCATAGTTGCTTGTATACAATGGAGATATCATTCAGTTGAAAAGACGTCAGCATTATCAATGCACGTATCTGCATGTGCTTGCACGAATTCTATTGTACATTTGATCTTTGTTACAGAAAACCATGACCATAAATAGTATTACGTAAAAGTAAAAGTCGCACGTGAATAATCTAATTTTTTTTTAATTTAAAATAACACGTCAAGTGGCATGATGTAATATATTTTTTATTTTATTCATTGAAGGAGTTTTTTTATCTCTTTTATTTTCTGTAATCTTGTTAATATTTATTACAATTTTCTTAAAATAACTGATGGTTTTACTACGTTTGTCGTTACTACAATGTAAAAGAGCAGAATATTTCAATTTTCAGAATGAATGTGTAATCAATTAAGATAAGACTTGTACTTTTCTTATCTTGGAGTGGTGTATAATTATAAGCGTAATTTATTCATTTGCAACATCATTGTTATCATACCGTAAATTTCCCAGTTGATAACGTTAACGTAGTATTTTACTTAAAACAGCAAACGAAATATTAAAAACATTTGTACAGTACAGAAAATAAAATTGTTAAAAAAATAATTTCTGATTTTATTATATAAAATACGTAGCAAAAGATGAAGTTGACAGCGCTTTTCGTCCCCTGCGTAGGTCTCGGCAAGTCGGAGGAAGTCGGGTCAATAATTAGGCTGACATTAGCAGCGGCTGCGTGCGCCACTAGGATGCATTACTTTATTATGGGCCCGCTCGGCAATGTGCTCTGATCGAGTATCATTGTCGAACAATGGCCGATAAATCCTCGGCTTCTCCGTGGCTCCGTGTGGCACGTACTTAGGCGTGCGCGCGTCGTCGTCGCCGTCGCTCTATAGAGCAATGGGGAGAACGTTCTTGGCCCGCAATAAATTGAAACGGGCGCTTTTGCGCAATCGCGCCAGGTAAGAGAGCTCTACACACGTGAGCTATAAGACGCGCGGAGGGGGAGAGGCAACAACCGAGCCGACGACTCGTGTCCATTTGTCTTTGCTCCGCGGTCTTTGTGCGCTCGCGAAAACACACACGGAGAGTCGCGCGTGCAACTTATAGGAGAGAAAGAAAGGCCTTTTACCGCGCTTATGAGATCGGCTAATCAATCAGTTCGCCTCTAAATTCTCAAAAGTGCCATTCTATTCAGATTCTGAATGTTCGAATTGAAATCAAACGCTTCGCGAGTGCCCTAATTCATCATTTGGCACTTGCAGCTTGGGCCTTCTTCTAATTCAACGTCCACTTATTAAAATGGCTAATAAACAAGTTATTTTTTATCCAAATAGTGGTAAGATTTCATTAATTACATAGATGGTATACATTTACTGTTGCACAGACCGGGGCAGAAAACTTTCTACTTTTTAACATAATGTCATTCTCGAGTATCCGCAAGAATGCCGTATTATCAAAGTACCCGACACATCTTGCAAAGGTCGGGCTTACGCGTGGGAGTGTCGCGTGAAATCGCTTAAAGCAGATTAGACGACTCCTAACCGATAAACACAAGCGCACATAGGCATATCGACGCAGGGGATACTGGCAACCGCGTGCAATAATAATCGGCGCGTCGCGATCTCGCGGGGCTCGTGACTCGTTAGGATCCAGGGCGCGACGGAAATAGCCGAAGCGTGACAGCGCCGCGGGTATATAGGCATATGCGCGAACTCCGCCGATAATCATCGGCGTAATTATATTGGGGACGTTCGAGAGGGCGATCCCTCCTTCCCCCGCGAGCGATTTATGCGCCGAGATTCGTCCCGATCCTTTCTCTAGCTCGCTGAAAATCTCGAGTTGGCTCGTGCCGTGCGATGCAGCAGCGAGAGGTACTTGGATGCCTTAGAGAGAGACGGTGAGAGGAAAAAGAATCTCGCATCCTTTCTTGTAAGGTGATACACTGTGCTTTACAGTGAGAATGCCCTAGGGGAAAGTCGATTTGTAGAGAAGCGTGCTGCTTGGGAAATTTATATTAAACATTTTTCAAAGAGTCTTTTTCTGATGAACTTTATGGATGGCATCGTTTTTATTGCCTACTATATTGTGTCAATCCATTGTGGCGGGTACGAGTCATAGTGAAATCCAAGTTTCTACTACCGTACGTCGCTTTGCTGTTTAATAAACCATTATGTAATACGGTATAGTCGACATTATTCCACTGTTATTTTAGAAAACGTCTTTAGGTTTATTTAGGTCATAAGTAGTATAAAAATAAATTATCGACATGCTCAATCAACCACTGTTTAAGGTTCTTTTAATTAGGCGATAATGATGAATGTATTTAAAACTTTTATAGCGGATATAAAAATCACGGACGATTCGATCGCTTGACGTAACGACATTAATCTATTTTAATGGATTATACCTATAATCTGCCTATAAATTATTATACTTATTAGTCTTGGATATGAGTGTAGTAATTGCAAAGCTATGCTTTGATGACCTTTCGATATTTATGATTAATCTGTATTTTCATTAAGGCGGCAAAACTTTGGTATTTATCGAGCGAGTAGGACGTCAAGAAAGCGCGTAATATTGTCACGTCGAACGATCAGTCGGAAAAAGGCAGCGTTGCAATAGTGCAGAGTCTCACGCAAGTATGTAACAACGCTTTACATTCTGTCGAAGCAATTCAATAGGGCTCCAGAATTTTTTGAAAAGTGATCTCTGTGAGGACAATTCTGAAAGCTGTCGGCGTATAAAATATCCTCGACGTCGTTGGAATGCACACGGCGCGGGCCTGTATCAATTTGCGATCAGAGTCAAGAGGACGTGTGTATCGGGTTCTTTTTGGCGCCAGACGCACATAGGCGCGCTGGAGACGGGATATTAAGTTATTGTTCGGCCCAGTCTATATTTCACTCATTGTCAGGGCTGTACTTTTCTCCCCTCCGCTCCACCGAACCTCCGACGCGTATTTATGGCGCGAATTCGTGCCTCGTAAATTTTAATTAGCGTATATCATAACTGCAGCAGCGCTCGCGGCTATAGGAAAGACACTCGCTCGTATCGATTATGAAATGCTATAACGTATCTGTTAAAGCGCTCGAATGGAGCTTATTACATCAAGCTCGTAGAATTTCTTGCGTATTTTCTTTTTCACAAGTAGTATACTTCAATTAACAGGGAATTTTTTACTGTTTACTCTGTTAAATGTGTTGACCGCGATATGGACCTTATAAGGCATTTTGGTAACTATGACTTGGGTATAATTTCGGAACCATCGGCAGACCGCCGACCGGCTTCGCCTCATTAGCATGTAAATATGGAAAAAATCGCTTTCCTCCCACGATCGGTTCTAAATCGTATATAATTGCCGGTAAATTTATGCGCGTGCGTTGTGTGTGTGTGTTGACTCTCTGGCGCGCTCTTTAATCTCATTCCATTGACTACTTTTCACTTGAGCAGTGTATACTCCCCCTCTCGCCGAGTCGTTTCTCTCTTTCCGCTCCGAAGGATGAATGAAGGAGCGAGGCATTCCTATCTGCGCGCGCAGCTGGTTATTATGTCACGAGGGAAAACGTGTACGCGTATCAATCGCTCGGAATCAAAGGCAAGCCTGCACTGCCCCGGGGGGTCCGTATCAATTCGCGAGGCCTTCGAGAGGACGTTGCTTGTGCTATACGCATAATCTTTACTTGTAACTACTTATTAACATTCTTGCGCGATATACACTCGACAATATCATGTTTGTTATTTTTCAACAACTTGATAATTAAATTTTTTTTTTTTTTTTTTTTTTCATTTTTAGAGTGCGCTCAAATTGATAAAGCGATAAACTAAAGCAGTGGGCTATTATAATTGTTTGTTATTTTATTTTTATCGAGCGCTTATACGTTTGGTGGAAGGATTTCATTCGAGCTTTGAAAACAAAGTGTAAACGGGTTATCCGCGATTGCCAAGCACTTATCGGTGAGGCCCGTTCTCGGGAGAAGCGAAAAAAGAGGAGGATATGGCACATTACCGCGGTATCACACCTGCGCGAACTAGTGAAAGTGAAAACGCGCGCCGGAGGCGCGACCCCCCGTTGTTGCGCTTTCGCGGAGGAGGAAGTCATTTTTCCTAACTCAAAGACGAAGTGTATGCGCCGCGCAGGGAAGTCGCTTTTCGCGTTCACCCGTTGCGATTTCCCAGCTCGTTTGTTCTCCTGCACTCTGGTGTATTCGTTGCGCGGACTCTTTTTCTCGCCTCGTCTCTGACGGCAGCGTCAACGGCCGTACTTTGCCGAGCGATGATTTCACTCGGTCATTGTATGTACCTCGTAATTGCCGCTGTCGCTTTCATTTGTAATCCTCCTTTTTCCTCTCGAGATCAAATTCAACGCGATTATGCACGCCTATTTCGAATCTTGCCGTATCTATACAATTTGTTCATTTCATATGCAAATTCGCGGACGACAATTAGCTCATTCATCTGTGTGTATATTAAAAATCTATGTTTCTGTGAGTCATCGCAGTGAAGAAAAAATAAAGAACTTTCTTGCTAAATAATATTTATATTATAAAAGCAAACAAAGAACGATGCTAATATTTTCTCAACACGCACGTGCGCAGAGTATCTTTAAAAACACACAGCAAGTTTCCTCGGATCTGAAAGAATGTCATTACAATAACATTGTTGCGTGTGACAATAAAAACATTAGCGCAGTTTTGTAGATAGTTGTAAATAATAAAATTATACTGCGTAATAAACGTTAATATTGTGTAGAAACGTAGAATCGTTGAATATTATGCTATAAAAGTCGGTCCGTGATTTGGAGAGTAGGTATATACGCGAGGTCTGCGAAACCGCGCATTATGCGAACTAGACTGAGCGTCTCGGCCGCGGGATGAACTGTTGTCTCGCTCGGCCTCGCCTCGCAAATAATTCGAGGTGACTGGACCTCCTTGAACGTGATGTGTCGCGCTTTTTTGCTCCTCCCCGCCTCCCCTCGCACGCACTCGCAATTACAATGGGAGCGCATTATATGCGCGCTCGATATATCGAAGACGTATCCGACCGCCGATTAAGTCATGGATGGGCTTGGCGCGTCGTCTATGGTCGCTCGTTTGCGCTCGTTGCGTTATTACCCGAGAAATGACTGCGCGCGCGTGGCTATATAGCAGCAGCGCCGCTTGATTTTCAATGGCTGCACGTATTAATAGAACTCGAAATATCATGTGCGCGCGCAGACCGGCCCGAGGAGAGTAACGACGCCGGGGATTTTATGGGGGGACGCTTTATGGCACTTGCCACTTTGCGCTAAGAAAGTTGTTTATTTAAACCTATATCGCGCTAGGGATAACTTTTTATTTCTTTTCCTATCTCGATGCGCGAGTTATTAACTTAATAATCACTTGAGGCTTTTCTCTCGGTTAATAACTTTACGCCATTATTCTTAAAATGGAAAATTATTTAATTTGACTTTTCTGATGCTGCATAAATTGCAATCATTTTCTTACTCGCATATACAATCAAGCACTTTAATGAATTCTATCAATTAATTATTATTTTTTACATTAGATTTTACACTTTTAAATTTGAAAGCGTACATATCTGTGTAACGAGTTAAAAATGCGATTGAATACGTAGGCAAAATATCAGACCTTTCTAATGATCATTGTTTACGAAAGCAGGATCACCATCGTAAACCTGAGCAAGATATTTGATCCCTTGGGAAAGGTAAAGACCGAAAGCTCGTAAAACGCAATAATCGTAATGAACATCTGCATCCTTAGTCTGTACTCATATAGCCTAAATGGTATAAACACGTTTCGAGTGTAGCGTGTCGAGCTTCTTTTTAAAATTCATAGTTTTCTGAAACGAGCTGCCAAGAAATTAACATATTTCAAGCAAGACGCGTCGCGGATGTATTATTCGAATTCTATGTACGAGTCCACATTTAATTGTCTCTCCGACATGTATACGTGCAAAGGTAATATGAGGAACGAAGTCGTCAATATCGATAGAGTGTGTCACACACTCACGACTCAGTCGTCGACTATCGACCTCGAAAGTCGTACACACGACGCGTGTACACAGTCATGATGATGAAAACGGCAATATAATGCCATTTCACAAAAGAGCATCACGAATTATCGTGACGACCAAATAGGCCTCTTGCATATATGTATACGGTAAAAAGGCCTCTTTCTCCCTGTGAAATGACGGAAAACGAAGAGAAACGACATTTAAATAAAAGCTCAGCATCACTGTAAAAATCTATATATTCGTGGAGTGGCAGATCCGCAATATGACTATGTATAGTCAGATAAGTAATAAAGTTGGCGGTCAACAAGTCAACATTGCTATTAATTTATAGTATATAGTGACAACCAATTCTTATTAGTTCAGCCTCAATGGACAATTTAGACAATGCAGTATTAAAACTGTCATTGAGATAAAATATATATCATAGTCGATGAAATTTTCCTAACAAAGCTCGGCTATCGTGCGTGGATGGGCTTTGATAAAAAATTGCAATATCAAAATAAAATATAGGATAGGCCTTACGTAATCGAGGCTCGGCGGTGCCCTCTTAGACAGGCATATATACAGGCCAACGAGTGCGGGATCTGCGACGCCCTTCACTCTCTCGGTTGGCGCGCATATCTCAAGAGCGCGACTCTCGGCCGTCTAACGCCACCGCCGCCACCTCCTTATGTATATCTCCTCGGTCCATCTGCTCTCGCTTTCCGCGTCGCTCTTTTCTTTATTATTTGCTCTCGCGCTGCAGCACTGCGGGGTTGGCCGTATGGGAAGCCGGCTGGCTGCCATGAGCGCGCACGTGTGTATATGCGAAAAGTGAAAGGTTCGCGCACTGCACGGGAGAGCTAGACGGAAATGCGCATAGCCTTACAGAGATGAATTAATAATAGAGGATAAAGAGACACAGGGAGAGGTCTGCGAGATGTGTATATATGGAGGGCAGCTAAAGCAATTAAATAAACTATTCCTTTTTCATATGCCGTTGCCGCAACATTGATGCTGTCTTATTAATTTCTTTGCGAAGAATAGTCATTTTCTCGCGTTATTATGTGTGTCCATTATTTTATTACTTTTAATATCGTTGATCTACTTATTCAATTTATGTGTTATTCCAAGATTGTTTGCATGGATAAAGGCGTTTTTTTTCATCTGGTTCATTTGTTTTATAATTTAATTTAAAAAAGTCCTTCGGAAAGCTGTCTATAGTTAGGAAAAAAAGCATTTGGAATAGCCAACTCTGCAAAGCTATAAATAAATCCTTTGGAAGGTGGACTGACGTTTACTGCAGTGTACTATGAATATTTGAAAATTTTGCCATACTTTCTGACTCAAAGCCGTACAAGTTCAAAGACTACATGTGTAATTTTCAACGAGAAGTCCTACAAGTTAAAAAGAAGTTAACGGTCTCCCTTTTACGGGTATCCTTTTAAATTTCACAATAAATTTCGTGTGCTCGCAGTATAGGAAAGAATTCCATAAATCTTTGCTTTTTCCTACTAGTGAAAATTTCTAAATTAAACGTTCTTGTCGAGAAACGAGCTAAATAGAGATGCGAAATGTGAAGGTCCTTATATGATTGTTTTCAGTTGCGTAAAGAAAGATCAGTCTAAATTACGGTCTCATTAATCCTTAATTAGGCCCATCAGTCTTTCTCGCTTAATTGCTCATTATGTTACTAATACGTATCTCAGCCGAGTTAGTCTCTGCGAAAAGTAGGGGTAGTTGGGTGACGTAAGGATATATTTATTTAGCCGCGTGTTCAAATATTTATCTGTACATAAACCATTAGAAACGAACACGTGCGTCATTTGAAGCAACAGTTATATTTATTGAAACGCGTTCTCGAGTGAAAACTAAGCTATGTTTTGGCTTCTTTTATTTGGAAAAGTTTGCAAAAACCGAGCAATCTGCTTTACATAAGTGCCTCGTAACTGCGAGTTCGAAATGATCAATAGCATAGTATAAAGCGTACCTACGCGCCAAGATGCAACTCATCCTCGAGCTAGAGAGGCAGAGGAGATTTCGCAAGGGTGCGCGTACAACAGCACTAGAGACGACAGTTGATTGAACCGCATTACAAGAATGATAATTCAAAATCCCGCGGAGAGAGACAGTAGTGCGCGCGCGAGTGCGTCGGCCGTGTAGATTCCGCTATTTCATCGGGCCGCGCAGGGAGTAAGTACAACGCCATTGTTCGCCTTATCTCGCCGCGGCGACGCTGCCCGCAGCACGGATACATTCTGTCGGGTGAGCCGATTGCCTCCGGCCCTTCCCCTGCGCAGTCTCGTCTAGTGCCTGCCCTTGCAGATTCTCCCCGAAATCCGGCTGGCTCTTCTCGTATCAAACGCTCAAATCAGCGAGCGGGCTGGCAAAGCTTACGTATTATACGGTAAAAATCCGTCCGGTACGAGAATCGACGTTACTGGAAAGAAAAATCTTATTAAATTTAGCATCACTTTTGTGAGAACGACATTCTACACTGTAACAGAGTAAATTTTATGCGTTGTGGGCTTGAGCAAAGACACGTGGAGAGAGAGTTTTTCAAAGGAGAAGCGCTGCTTTCACGTGGCTCGCGCTGCAGCAACGGTACTTCGGTGTGAAAGTTCAAAGGATACAGGCTCGCTCTCCGCAATAAGGATTGTTTGGCCGGCGCGGTTCTTTTCGCGCGCTTACGGAACGTTATTGTTTCCCTCGGAGAGCTTTACATGAGCACGCGTGATTTATGTCTATACCCTCCGCGGTAAT
Organism: Torymus auratus; assembly: GCA_900474315.1. Classification (NCBI taxonomy): domain Eukaryota; kingdom Metazoa; phylum Arthropoda; class Insecta; order Hymenoptera; family Torymidae; genus Torymus; species Torymus auratus. The sequence goes on from UXGD01000648.1 coordinate 36,820, forward strand.
TGGGTAAGCGGGACACGCGCCAAGTTTCCTTCTCGCTCGATTCTTTACTCCTGCTGCGAAACTTTTTCTTTCCTTAATCAAGAGGATGCTTTTAAATAGAAATCCACGTTAACGGCGAATTTTGTCCGTTTAGATTTGTGAGAAATTTTGTTCCAAGTGGCGCCTTATCGTACACGGGCAAGTTCAGCAATGTGATGAAATTCCAAGGGGCAATCGTTAGGAACGATCTGACAGTCACTTTGCCTCGTGATGATAACGCCGTTTAAGTCGTTGCCATTTATTTAACTACGCTGCGTGATTACCACCTGCGCAGTGGCGAAGGTTTACATTCACCTATTATACGTAATTGGCAGACCGATAGTAGACATCTAAACTATTATATCAAGTCATTTTACTTTTTCTCTTCTTTTCAAATAGTCATGTGTTGTACGTTGAAAACATTCCGAAGTAATACTAGTCACAGTGTCAAATTCAATAATTCTTATTGGTAAATCGCTAAGTATAAGCGTTAAATCGTCTGAAAATTAACACGTTCCGCAGCATCCGATAAGTGAACTCGATAAATTAAGGAAACGATACACATCTCGCGAGCGGCCGTAAAAATGATATACGAGCGCACGTGCTGGAAATTAACCCGTCGACAGAGTCGCTGCAGGCCGGATTATTCGCGCGATGCTAGCGGTAAGTAAATAAACAAGCGTGCGATAGGCTTTTTCGCGCGAGTTAATGGCAAAAAAGTATGTATAGTCAAAGAGAGCGCCGAAGAAAGGACACTATAGGCTTATCCGGTGCTCGGCTAACATAATAACTTGACGCCGACAGTCTGGCGCTGCGCCGCATTATGCAACCGCGAGCCGATGCAAAGGGCCAGCAGACCCCCATTACCGGACCCCTGCGAACGCGTCTGCCCGGCTTTCTTCTCCGTTATCGTGAGTAACGAGCGCACGCAGTCGACACGCGTACTTGTGTCTCTTCGCTGCGAGAACTTGAGAACTAAACACGGCGAAATGCCTTTTTATTGAGCGAGCCCTCTGAGAACGGTGAAAATCGCCGCCGGCTAATACATATACTTCAGACTTGCACGCGGACTCGCGACTTGATTTTACTCTCGTCCTTATGTCGGCACTTAAATAAACTTCGGGCTTCGACTCTTTAAAATTTATCAGTGACACCGGATCGCTCTCACGGAATAAAATTCCACGACGAATAAGTTTATCAAATTGGTGATGCCGAAATTTATCTCAGTGACACTTCTATTTTTAAACATTATAGGAACAAGGTTAACCTCGCAGAAAGCGAACTCTCGTTACCATAATGAGCATCATCTTTTAAACGTTGATTCCAATCTAGGCAAGATTATCTATAAAGATACAAGGTCATGAAAATTTTTAAACGTCCGAGTCAACTTATAGAAGATGAGTTGCACTATATTATGCAAATCAAGCCTTTCTGGGAAAAAAACACTTTTCTAACAAGGCTTTAATGATTAGGTGTGCATTTTTACTTCATTTATCAAAATTTTATCTCTTACACTTGAATTGTTTATTTCTTCATAATTCATAGACATTCTCTAGATGTTTTTCCAAAATAATCACATTTTTAATGAATAGGAAGAAAAATGTAATTTAAATTAAATATTGAATAACATTTGTTTTTCTTGCCGATAAATGAGATGATTGAATATAATTTTCCACACTATATCAATATAAATGTTTACAGTTCTTGAAATATCTCCTAGTCAGTGACTCGCGCAACGCATTAACATTCCCCAGATAAACACTTAATCGTTCGTAAAGCCAGTTGTAATCAAATCTCTAGCAATTCATAGCGACATTAGAATTGTCCGCAAGCATAAAGCCTAACCGACAAACAGTGCGGTTTCGAAAACTCCGCAAAGCGGGAGGAGAAAAATTCTCGTTCAGAAGAAGAGGGGAGCAGAGAAAATACGAGGACTATCAATGATCTGCAGAATTATTGCACTTGGATGCACTGCAGCGACTCCGGGGCAATCGCTTATAGCGCCAATGCGCCGCGCATTTTACAAAAGTGAGCCGCTTTTCCGCCGCGGAATTTCTCTCTCCGCGGCCGGCTGATCAGTGCCACTATTAATGCGAGGGACTTTAATGGCGGTACGCCTTCTTCGCTTCGGGGAAGCCCCCGCGCGATTGCCGGCTCGATTTCCCGTGCATATGCACGCGTGTGTGGACGTACACAGCCCGCGGAGATATATGGAGATATGCAATCGAGACTCGGGGAAGCTAATTTCATAATACGGCCTAACCGTTATATACTCGCTTAATAAGCCTGTCCGGAACATTGTAATTGTCCGGAGAGATTCGTTCGTCCTTTGAATTTGCTACTTCTTAAGTTTGCCTAGCCAATTAGATTTTACGTGTCACGCAAACGTATTCTTAACATGTACAAATGCTTATGTGTTCGGGATATTGAAGATACCTTTAGGAGCATATAGATATTTCTTATAAAGTTAATTTCTTTTTTCTAAATACGGATACACTTTCATTTTATAGATAAATAACAACGGTAAAAAGGGACTTTTAATGTTTTTTATTCAAATTATTTTTATTAATGTCTTGAACATCACGATTTGAGCTTAAAACAACAGCTTAACTTATCATAATGCATACATTATTCGACAATTTTATAAAATTAAATAAAAACATAAAACCATTTGTTATCGTTAAAATAAAATAAAAGTGAAATTCACGTTTGGAGAAAGATTAAATTATATGGAATAATAAAAGGAGAATTTTCCGTCGATGGTCGAGTTAAAAAATTATTAAGAGCATTACGCCCGATAAGAAAAAGGATCAAAAAAATCGAGATCACAAGTACTTACGAATTTTTCAAAAATTTAATAAGGCATTTCTGGAGGAATTAAGTACTTTGGCATGCCAATAAAGCGAACGTATCAAGATCGAAAAGTTCATTTCGAAACTTGTATTATGTATTACCGTCATGATACAACGACCACCTGAAATGTATACTTTACTGCAAGTCTCATATTTATTTTACATTTTATTTACCTTTAAATCAATTCGTTATGATTGAACAAAATTAAATTTACATTAAAATGATTCATTTGAGATTGTGTGTATACTTGTTGTAGTAAGTACTCAAAAGTAATTTTAAACAATCAAATTTTTTCAAATATTTCTAAAGATTTTATTAGATTTTAAATTATCTTAGATTTGTTTAGCATTACCGTATATACGTGCCCTATAAAATGGGTCCCATACCCCCAATTCTGAGAATCGTACATCAGTGCATTTCATTTCCTATGCATAGAGAAGTACATAGAGCTGTTTGTTTTTTGTCGTACGTTACTTGTATATGTTATGTGGATACTTTCTTATGGGTCGCATTTGCACTTACTATCTAATAAGTAGTTTCTCTTATAGTTTTCAATTGCAAATCCCTTACTCTAATTTATCCCTAAATCATAGTGAAACTGACAATTTACTCTACTATTTAGATAAAACATAAATCTTGAATGAAAATATTAGTATTTATACAACCCATGTCATCTCTACTATTCATTAATTTTCTCGATATTTGAAATTGACATACTTAAAAAACATAAAAATATTCAAGTACCTACTCAACTTTAGTCTAAAATGAAATGCAATTTTCGTTTTAAATTAAAACACAATTTACGGTGCTTATCGTACTGCCCACAATTAAAAAAAATATGTATATTTTAAAATGCAAATAATAGAAATGCATAAGGCAGTCTCGACTAGCACAATTGCAAGAAAAAAATGTCTATTCACGATTATTTGCAAATCATTGTGCGTTCGTTGATTTTGCAGACTCGCATGCATGCAGTGCAAAGACCATAACCGCGCTCGTTCGAAGGGGCGATAAATTTTCCGTCATTCTTCATGCATCTGACTTTAGCTTTTCACTTCCGCGTCTTTGCAGCTTTTCGCTTGGATTGCGCCACTCGATGACATTTCGACACAGTTGCTTTTTTCTCTTAAATCTCTAGTAACGCATTTGGAACAACTGTCACCTCTGATTCGCATTGGATCGCGGGAGAGCGCACATAAATCTGCACTCGCGCGCTCGAATTGAATGCGACGTTGATCGTCGCGATCTCCAGTGGCGATCCGCAAATTTGTCGCACGGCGCGAGTATACTCGCTTGCCATTGCTCTGCTTTCAATTCAAGGTTCGCGCATAATGCGCTTTCTGCTCTTTTGTATATTTTGTTTGGTGCGCGCGGCGTCGGGGACTTTCTAAAAAAAGTCAACGGTAGTCTCTCGCGAGAGTGCGGCTTTTGCGTTTATGAATGCCTTCGCAGAATTACAGGCTAGATAAGCCGTACTCACTCGCCGATCTCACAATCGTCCATTATGCTCTATGACTATGATCATTTTGATAAACGATATGAACGAGTGGCTTAAAAGCGTCATTATGAAACTAGTCACACTTCAATTCTTCTTTTATTTGCGACTTCTTTTACAAGCACGCACAAATAACAAAGGTAAACATATTTGGAAAATAATACTTTAGCTCGTGGCAATTATTTGCTTATGCATTATTCAGGAGACGAAAGAGATCTTGTTATATATACCGCGCAGGTGGGTAAGGAAAAGAAAAGAGAAAAATTCATATTGACAAAAAGATTTGGTACGTCGGTGATGCAATAAACCTGCCAAAAATTGGAACGTGGCCCCGAGCTTCCTCCCGGAGCTCTGGCAAAGAACAAGGCTGATAGTGGAGCGAGATAACGATTATCAGGGACAGACGGAAAAGGGATAACTTATATACTTTGCTGCGCTCTGGTACCTTTTCGGCAACGCTTCGCCGGGATGTTTTCTTGTCCCGTTCGTCTGGCATGGGAACGAAGCGTTATTCATGCCTCTTACGTCAAACCTTTACTTTATTTTACAAGCCAATACCGAACTTTATATTCTATTACTTTACCTAGGGCAGTTAATTCTAAACAAACAAATCGGTCCTTGAAAGCTCTCGATTCGGGTTAAAAAAGCATTGAAGTACCAACTACCAGTTGCATAAACAAAAGATTCGTGCAAATATGGCGAAGAAAATGATAACGTAACATTCACTGGGGACTTATCCTTTGCGGACAATGCCATATGTTCATAAGATTTGTGTTTTTTCTCTGTTTTCCTTTGCAATTCACGGTGCACCGTCACTTTCGAGTGTCAAACTAACGGATTTCTGCCGCGCACTTCACGCTTCTTTTTGCAATTTCCTGCTGTACTTGTATTGGAAATCATCGAGTACATAGATAAGTCCGGGCTTTGTTACGTAACAGCATTTAAACCGTAGAATTCAGTGTTACAATCTATTCTGAACTCACGAACAATTTATTAAATGTTATATTAAAGTAAAAGGAGTAAATCGCTAGTTATTTTGATATTTTTTTCTCGCAACTCCTGAAGTAGAAAAGCTTATGTTAATTCGCAGAATTACTCGCTTGATTTATGATGGAATTTTCCTATGGAATTTTCTGTCATATTCGACTGTTAATGCACTTATTTAAATAAAAATATTACTTGAATTTTAGTAAACAGTGTTTGCATCATACATTCTTTGCAGATATTAAAATATCCCAGTGAATAAGAAAAGGCTTGGTTAAACCGAAACAATGGCTATCGGGATCGGCGCCTCATAGAAAGTAAAAAACTAAACCTTGTGATTTCTTTTTTCATTGCGTAATGAGAAAGATGGATCTGCTTGAAAGAATGCCACTTTAAAAGACGAATGAACCATCAAAACAGATGAAAAAAGTTTTTTGTTACAGCACTTTTTCGGAACACGTAGTATATAGTGCCGACTCGAAATTAGGACTGAAATTTTTTACTCAGCTCGCTGAGATTTTATCATTTGGCAAGCTCTCAAATTAGTTATAATCAGTGCTTACAGAGGAGGCACCTTCAAGTTTCGTAAAGTTAGCGTGTAGGTGAGGTGTGTTTCATCTTTTAAATGAGCATTGCGTATACATTTCGAACATCACGAAGAGGTAATCATGCATCGTAAATAAAGATACAAATTATAGTCACCACTCCATGATATCCGGCTGTATTAGTTAACTTTTTATTTGTAGATAAGTTTGTCGGCTTGATCGGAAGACAGTATTGTTTTTAGTGTGACGAAATATTCTTTTTTTATCAAGTTTTTATGGAAGATAGGTTTTTTTAGTCAAGTCTCGATTATTCATTTCCTTTGAATTACCGGAAAAGTGACTGACAAACACTTTGAGCATTTCCTTATGAGCGGTAGGCAGCGTGCGGAGGCGTAACAATGCCGAGAACAATACTTAGACGCGAGGGACGAATTTGGTATATTCGATTTATCATTAGAAAAGTATAAACAAATATATTTATTTACATTTTCAAAGTCTGAAGTGATCATTGTTGGTAAATCTATATTTTTAATTTTAGCATTGTAACTTAATACAATAACCTCTTTTCAGATTATCTGATAAGTTGTTTCAGCACCTGAAATAAAAAAAACTTGAAAGTAAAAAGTAATCTGTTGCAGTATAGGTACTTCATAATACAACTTTATATAATGATAGTATGAATCAACGCCGTGTACATAAATATGCAATTATAAAGTAACATTTCCACTGGAGCAACGCTAAATATTGGCATTTGGCTTTTTTCAATATTTAATCAAGCTTAGCAATATTGGTCGTGTTTGCTTTAGTCACGAGAATCTGTAATGCATTAACGGTTTCTATAATAAGGGCGACGTGATCGGAAAGGGCGAAAATCTTGTACATTTGGAATTTGAATCGTTGATAAGCCGCGGCTCTCGAAGCAGCATATTCCGGCGTCCTGTTTAGGGCCGAGGGCGCGAACTTGATTTTTTCGCGAAGGGAGCATGTGGAGCGCGAAACTCGGAAGGCTCATATTCTTGAGGCGTGCGATGCATTGCGTATGTTACGTCAGTGAGCACGTGTGAGTGTGTGCGACAATGAGCCGGCAATGGGGCTAGGCTTCCCCGGCTGCATAGGTGCCCGGGTAAGTATATAGGCGCTCTCTCGATGTAATACTCCCGCGTCGCTCGCCCCCTCCCACCTTTATCGCACGGCACGCGAAGGAGCGCTCGCCTAGAGAGAGAGCGCACACACTGCGCTATATCCGCGCGCGCGCGCTCGACTCCAGTTGAGCGAGAGTCGTCGGGAGAGGACTCGTGTGTGTATGTCTCGGAGGTTGCTGGCGCGATACCGCCAACCAAAACACGCGCGTGGCCCTTTACATGTAAACTACGCTCCTCAGTCCCCTGCCGTTGTTGTTATCGAGGCTGTGCCTCGGAAGGAGCTGCCCGAGCGGAACCGGAAATTGGAAATCCGGCGCGAGTGCTCGTGTGTGTGTGTCTGTGTTGTGTGTGTATAGTTAGGAGCAAGTGAGCAGCCCCGACGTTGTATATTACATTGCATGCAGTGGTTGTCGGTGTGTTTTTGTGCTCGGCGAGCGTCTTTCCTGGAAGCGGTACACACGCGTACTTACACGCCGCTCCGCTGTGCAGTGAACCGACGTTTCCCGCTCTCGCTCTACCCACATCTATACCTCGCGCACGTGTGCAATCTTCGATCATCCATTCGTCCCTCTTCTCGTCCTCTTCCCTTATGCGAGCGCGACAATCGACCTCTAGGAGCAATACTTGGGAGCAAGAAAAATTGACGGTTGGGCTTTCGGTGAATTGCGTTGACGTCCCAACTGCCGCTATTTACCGGCGACGCGACGCGGCATGTCACGTGAATACATGGGCGACTAAGTAGTCGTCGGCTTTTGCTTTTCGATTCGCGCTTTTCCAGGCCTTTCTGTTTGTATAGGTAGGCGCTAGGTGTGCGCGTCTATCTGACTTTGACGCACTTGCGGACGGCGAGCACGTTTACTTTTCCCACTAGCAGTGTATATATTACTTACCGTTAAATCGAACCCACCCAAAAACACCGTCGCCGTACTAATGTCTTTGGCTAGATAAGGTTAAAGTACCTCTAGCTTCGTGAACCTCTATAAACTATGCGTCGCGGTCTTCTGTGCCTCGTGCAGCCGACACAATTAGTTGACAAATACAATTCTATATCCTCGATCCTGATAATTATTTTTTTACTTTTCTAAATAACGGCAAATTTTCCTTTACCTTGTGGTTGTTCTCCGAATGTTTTTATAGAGCCTTTAATTATTAACGCAGTGTACTTCCAAATACCCGCGAGGACATAAATGCACTATATAAATCAATAATTTCTACTGCTAGTTTAGTCATAACACTTGTACCTTAATTATGCTGTTTTTACATTTGAAGGATTCTGATTTCAAGCAGCAATGGCAATATAGCTATTGACACTAGTTGTGCCGTCTGCTTACGCGTAACACTGGTAATGGCCTTTAGTTCATTGTTTTTATTTTCGTGAGAGTGTAGCAGTTAAATTATAAATGACTGATTTATTCGAACCCGTCACATTTAGCTTCAGCTTTTTTCCCGAATGCTCACGTAATTGAATTTTTAATACTTCTCGGAGTCACGAGTTGGGTAACAAGAACAAACAAGTATTGCTATGTTTTTTCACCATATAGTTGTCAAATATTTAATAGTCTATGTTAAAAGGGCTTTGACGAGGTTCGCGATACATTACGGATCATTAACTTTCTTCACTTTTCATGTAAATCAGTTTTTTCACGGTAATTTACATTCGTTATATGCGTCGAGGGGCGTATAATTTGCCTGATTATGGAACGTGCCGAAAGCAAATAATATAATCCCGCGGAAAACTCAACGATATACACGGCTATACACTTTCAATTCGCTGGCAAATTTAACTTGGCAAGGCGCATGCAGAGCGCGTTGTTTCTCCACGTCTTACGGCTTGGATATACGGTGCACCTTTGTTATTGATTTTGAAATTATTAGTGTCGCGGCATACAAAGACCGTCCGCATATGCCATAGGCTTGGCTATATACTCCCCCATCTACGACAGCTCAGCGAATATTCTCAGAAAAAAAAAATATATATATTATTACACTATTTTGTAATAAAAACAAAAAAAATGTTTACAATAACGCTTAGTGGGAAATAAGAATGCGCAGTGTATAAACAACATTAAAAATCAAGTTAAAAAACTTTTATTGGCAGTATTCCTGATTATACAACTGTTATGAAAACTATGAATAAAAAACTGTAGTTTGTATCTTCCTTTTGTAAATAAAATACATCGGTACAGGTGCATATTTAAAATAGCAGCCGTCATGACTAACAAGGAAAAATTTACATTGTTTTATATTTACGATGCAAATGCTGTTTTGCGTGTATCCTCGAACTGTCTAAATAAAAGCTTTGATGGAAAAATTCGTTTTACAATCTATTGAAGAAAAGATGTTGATAAAAATAAAACGTTTTCACTTCACTACTACTAAAATCTTAAAATGTGTATATTTTGTTATTTATACGAACTAAAGTATTTCGACGTCAGTTCTCACAATAGTGTAACAACAAATCCTTGATAAAAGTCGGTAACTGCACTTAGATTTCAAAATGTATATGTCTAGGCAGTACTTTTTGCGCAACTTTGCCCGCAACCTCAATTTTCCCCCCTTCCTTAGCGTTACCGTTCTACACGCATAAACCAACTAAACACCGTACTCGATGTTATGAAAAAACAATAACATCAGTTGAAAATGAAAAAATAATATATATATATTGAAGCTTTTGGTTTGACAAACTATGTTGATGTTGAGATAGCGTTGTTCATTATTTGTTTACTTACTAAAAATTACACGTCAGATATTATTGAGTCCAAAGGTAATGTAAATACTTGAATTCAACATTGAACCTTAACGAAAGTGAGTAATATAAATTACAAGAAATGAGTAAATATAGTAATAGAAAACTTAATCTAAATTTAAAAATGAAGGAAAATATATGATATGTATGGGCGCTTTAGTGCGAACGATTATATCACGTCGAGCAATGGCCTAAGCGTAAGAGTTATGAAATAATCGTTAATTTGTATGTAAATATGAAAAGTATACTATTGTACACAAGGTAACGGATTCGCGGGCGTGTAAAGTAGGCAATTGAAATTTTAATTAACGCGAAAAGAGCTGACTAATTTTTTAGGAATCCCAGGCGTCTTTTGTCTCGCGCGCAAGTATGATTTATTTTCGTGTTTGTACATACGCGCTCGCACCTCCGGCGCAACGGAGCAGCACAAAGGCATCAATTATATTGTATATACTTACGTACCCGCGCGCTATCCGTCAAGTCGACGAGTGTCGCCGCTCAATCACGCGTTTCAGCATAATACAGCGCGCGGCTTCGCGCAAACGAGGGATTTTCGCGGCGGAGAGGGTAAAAAGGAAGATAGCACGGTGCACGGGAGGGCCGCCGGCGCACGCGCACACGGGGGAGTTATCGATAAGATGGCTATCTACGAGAGGCGTATGAGAGACCGCCGGTAAAAATACGCTCGAGGAGAGTTATATATGCAAAGCAAAAGACGCGGTAATGGACGAAAAGGAATACGCGCGCGCTGGTCAGCCTGCCTCCTGCGGCTGCTCTCTGCATGCGTGTACTTACTTGTACCACTCCTCCCATTCCCATTGCTCCTTTCCTTTCAATCATTCATCGTCGCTTCTTCTTTTTGCATCTTTAACGTGCATTTTTTTCTTAGATTTATCTGTCCAGAACGTGACGGCATTTAGCGATTCCAACAAGTTTCATTTTTGTTCCATCTTTCGACCCATCGGTGTTCTTTTCTTCTCGAGAAACAAATTGAAATGTAGAGATGGAGAGAGAGAAAGAAACGAAATATATTAACGCGTTGGTAGGTAAACGAAGCGTGCAGCAGCGGCAGACGGAGCTATATGCTGTAATTACATCGATTTCGTCATGCGCTGGACTTCCAGCGAGTGTAGTAGAAAACGCGGGCGAGTCGGAAAAAAGGGTAAATCCTTTCTAGCTGGAATGCGCATCGCTCTTTTAAAAGAGCAAAATAATTCGCTTTTTTATATATTGCAACTGCGTAATAACGGAGGACGTTTTCGAATCGCTGCTTCGCCGCGAAAAAGGATCACATGGAGGACGATTTTTTTTCGGGGGCTTATTATTCTCTTTTTGTGGAGGATTTAAGTGGATTTAAAGATCGTAATTATGTCGACTAGAAATACCTCTTCGCTCGTGTTCTAGTTTTCGCTATATACCAGACACATCGCACCACTCGTATCTTTTTCAGTTTTTATAAGCGTACACAAATAACTTAAATTTGTTTTAACACCTATCTACATAGTTTAACTTCGTTAACTAACTGTTTGACTGTTTTTGAAATGTGTTATTAATTTTTTAATCAAATAGCTTGTATATAAAAAATTATGACATCTTGTATAAGTGAAAGGTGACAATGCCAAAGTAATCTGAACAATTTTTCTTTTCAATGTCATCAAATAAAATGAATTTTCTTTTCAATACGATCCTTTCGCGTTTCTTTGAAATAATTATCATTTTCAAAGCTTTCATCAATAAAAACTTTGACCTTGCTTCATTGTATATTGTTAAATAATCAATGCGTGCGCGTACAATTAACTTAAAGAATTTTAGTACAAAGCAATGTTACATAGAAAAACCGTAAAATATGCAGAAGACAAATGCTTCACAGCATTACACGCACTTAAGGTGACGGTACGAAGGATTTGTAAATTACCTGAAAATTAACTTATAAATGATTGCAATATATCAATTTTAAATGTACAATGTTTGGCAAAGCGAAAGTTTCTCATACTGTCTTAATAACTCTGTCGTAAATAAAAATGAAGATAAAAATGTAAGTGGAGCGTGCAAGTTTCGGCGGGTTGGTTTTTCATCGATACGATATAGTCCAGTCTCAAGCGGGTCGTTCTTCCCCAAAAATGGCCATCTTACGCTCGGGTAGGAGTCGAAATTCACACTCGATGTTTATTTCATTGTACGTACACTCGAGCTCAGAGAAAAAGAAGCGCGTGCATCCATCTCGTTAGAGTTGTGCTCTTTCTCTCTCTTTCTGTCTGCTGCACCGAATTTCTCGCGACCGCGAAATGTATATCGGGTAGAATTCGCCTGAATTATTCATTAAACATCAGCGGGAGGAGAGATCGCGGAATGTTTCTCATTGGACCGCGAAGAGCTACTTAATTAAACACCTCAGGTGCCTCCCTGTCCCGCGAAAGACATAACAAACAACCGCCAAGTTGACTTTCACTGAGGATCTGGAATTATACGCCTTCCTAGCTCGTATTAAGAAATTCTGAGCTTCTCACCAAAGCTGAATCGAAAAATCTTTGCAATCCATCGCTTTGTCCCTTACACATTTTCCCTATGCTTGCTTAAATTTCAATATTTGCATATCCCGAGAGCTCGTAAACGTCGGTTCCTAAAAACTCGCGCTACCTATTTATTCTTTACTGAAGTTATTAACTCTTCTAGGTCGCCCGGGGCGAATTCAAGCTTGTAACGTATATCTCCATCAAAGGATGAATAAATTACGTTCAAACGAATATTGGCATTATAGACATGTATATAAGTGTTATACTTTTGTGATATTTTTCAATGAAGAATATCCCAAGTGATAATAAAAGCAGATTACTCTAATACGATAAATCGTATTAGAGCGATATAAGAGATCGCGTAGAAGTTGAATGCGCGAGGTGCGAAAGGAATCGTGCGAGAGTGATAAGAGAAAAAGGACGAAGAGTATAAGAAGAGAGAGGCAGCGAAATGAGCGACTCGGACGTGATCGTGGCGAGCGGGCACCGGTGCGCGCACCGCGGCCTCGTCAAGTACCCGAGCATCGACAAAAAGCTGTGGGACGCGAGCAGCAGCTGGATACTCCAGTGGGACAACATCGTTAAGCACCCGGGCGCGAGGGCCCGAGGCTGCCACTGCGACGTCCACAAGCCACCTTGGCTCTACCCCAATTTAGGTACACTCACACGATCGCGCCCGCAAAAACCCCCAATTGCATTCCGCTACATTGAGGAGACAACTTTCGATACTTCGCACCTTGCGTTTTTGCATCCGATCAATATTTCCACGACATGAAAGTTCACGAGTTGCAAATAATAATCTGCCTGACTTTCATCGCATAATTCGTCGCTTCATCGTGGCTAAACATACCTGAATGTTGACAAGACCAACATTTTAATCTTATGTCGTAAACATTTCATCTCACATTCAGTTCGCGTATAGGTCATTCTAATATCAACTATAAATAGTTGTATCAACATATTATTTGCCATTTCGCTAGGTATTTAATAAAATATTCCTAGTTATAATTTAGCTATAAATCTTTCAACTGGGATTAATTTTTTATTTATATTTATATAGAAAGAATTGTCGATTTAGCCGAATCAGAGTATGCCGGAGAAGATAAATAAAATGAGTACTCTTCCGTTAACGTTTCGATGATCACTGCCCTCATCAGAACGAGAAATTTATTATTTTTTTATAATGTAAAAATTTGCTACATGTACAGAAAAGCCAGAGCATGGGCTACTTTTTGGATTTTCTTCGCGCGAAACTTTGAACTTGGCTTTTGTTCGTATAAACCGTGCGACAATTTAGGGTCCAATTACGGATAGAATTGTTCAGTGTATCACTTACCTTTAGTCAGACCGTTGATATGCATCAGTTTGGTTTCTTTATCTTTATTTTCCATCAAAATATAAACAGCCCAGAGTCTAATGCAAATTTGCACATAGTGTACCGAACCCCTAATTGACGTCACTGCACAAAAATTATTTTCGTAGCATATAAAGATAAAGAAACCAAACTGATTTATACCAACGCTCATTCTAAAGGTAAAAACTACTGAAAAATTGTTTCTATGATTTGACTCTCTATATATAACAAACCTTTACATTATCAAAAAATAATGAATTTCTAGTTCTGATGAGGGCGACAGTGACCACCGACTGCACGTTAATGGCGGCAAAGTAATTTTATTTATTCCCATCTCCACTATAATGGCCACTTATATAGCCTGAAAAGCGGTGCAAAAATCACGTTTGATTCCCTCTTTTCCATTATTCCCGCTAATATAACATCGTCTAATTGTCTACGTTTCCAGTGAATTTGGTTTAAATTAACAAAATTATAACATGTAAATACAAAATAACTTTTTAAATCTATAAAGTGGCCACAATGGAGATGGGAATA
>UXGD01000649.1:0-50975 GCA_900474315.1 Torymus auratus
GAGTCCGAAAGTGCAATGTGCAAATCTAAAAATAGGTACGTTCACTTTAATTTTTCCGTCTCGCTGATCAAGAATTTTAAATTCTTTTTGGTTCTTAAATAAAAATACATCATTACAAGTTTTAAAGTTGCATCCGATTAACTGATTATTAACAAAACTATTATCTAACAAGTGGCTCTTCGTCAAGCCCGGATCATTTTTTTTTTGCCAAACACGAATTTATATCTAGAGAATGCGAGCTTTAGCGAAAGTATTGCTTTGATATTAAAAAATATTAAAGTGCAAAGGAATTTCGGACTCGACAAGAAATAATCGTATTAGGGACTCAAGCTTTTGCAACCCTGGGTGCAAGTATATAATTTTCTGCACGACGCTGTTCTCATGAATAAGCGATAAAATAAACGCAGTGCCTTACGCCCGCGCCAGTATATAGATTGATAAGCATCGAATATTCAAGCAGAAGTGTACGAGAGCGAGTGCTATCTATAATACATCCTTTCCCATATACATTTTTCCAATTGCCCTTCCAACAGCTCCATCAATCGCATGCGGAGCAAGAGAGAGACCGACGTCGCCCCTGACACTGCCACACGCAACCGGCAATTAACTCCGGCAAAGTAAACAAACGTAAAATCACACTGGTATATATATGTAACGACTACGAGTATATTGCGTTCTTGCTCCCGTTGCACGAGTGGTCGGGAATTCGTATAAAAATGAGAGAAGAAACGAGAATCAGTGTGCGAGGGAGGGAAAGAGAGACAGTGAAACGATAATTTTCAATTCGCAGCGAGGCAAAAAATGATAATTGCGGCGTGCGCGCGCCTGCTGTTTTCGCGGAAAGCGAAGGCGACCGCAGAGAAAAGGCGCGCACGCGAGGGACAAGACGACGAGAGTCCTCGACCTTTATCTCGCTCGATTTATCGCAGGGGGCCTGTCGCGGTTATTATTCCGATTATCCAGCACCGCCGCCGCGACTGCTATGCCCTTCGGACGTCGATGAGTAAAAAAGTGGGAGAGAAGAGCAGGCTGCATGTGGCAATTGTATACGAAGCCGCGAAGGACTCTCTGCTGCTCGGTGAGAAAAGAGTGATCTGCTGTTCGGATGGGGGAGATTGAAAAGAGGAGTGACATGGTGGAGAGGTTGTTTGGGACTATTGTGATGTTTCCATCAAGAATTTATATGAAACCCCATAGTATTAACGTTTTAACAAGTAGAATTGAATAAATTGAAATTTAATTAACTACTTTATCGACTATATTTGTCATTCATATCGCTTTATAAGTAGTATATTTCACATTCTAGTGTTATATTTTTCATTAAATTTATAATGACAATTACACAATCGCTATTTTGAACAGAAACATATAAGAAAAATGCATCTGTGTTATTGCTAAATTGCATTACTTATACACGTCAAGAGATATAAATAGTTTTACTGTTGTGCATTACAGCGATACAGAGTGATTACACTATGTTTTTAATTTTCCGCATACATAAGTAAACAATTATTTTCCGCAGCACTTTATAGGTTTACCATAAACGTCCGTATAATACCGACTACTCGAGAAGAGGGGGGTCTATTCCCCTTCAGGCAAAAAAAAAAAAGCATTGCAGCGCATGCATGGCTGCGAGGAACCGTTAGCCACTTCTTCAAAATATCTATAATGGAGTACTTAAAAAATTTGCATAAACTTAATGATTCCGAGAAAAAACAATTGCAAACCTATAACCGAGGCAGGCGCACACGTAACAAGCATAAACTTTTATCGTCTATTAGTACTCGTTCGTATTAACCTCCCCTCTCATACACAATACTGCAGTTTGCGGCACAATGTCCGTCTTATTGTTAACCAGCGCGCAACGTGCAATCTCCGTATTTGCAGCAGAGAGAGAGAGAGAGAGAGAGAGAGAGAGAGAGAGAGAGAGACTCGGCGCACGACGCCAACACTTTATTATCCCTTTTCTTCTTCATAACACTTTAATAAGCCTTTTCCGTTAGAGAGCGATTCGTATCTCTCGCCTCCTCTCGGTCGCCGCCGTCGCTCTCCTCTCTTTATCGAAATAAGAGAGACACGAGAGGGAGGAGGGGGGAAAGAGGAAGGAGAGAGAGAGAGAGGAGGTTCGATTATCCTACTTCGTGTGCCAGATACGATTTAAAGAGTTGGCGAAGGCGGCGCGTGGACGTCGTTTAACTCGCCGGCGCACGACTGCTCTCTACTCTCTTTCCTCTCTGCCCGTATATACATATACCCTCCCGCGCACATACACACATACACGTATATAAGGTCTATCTCTCGGCTCTCTTCCGTTCGCGGCGGTCGCCGTCTTAAAAACGTCCGCTCGATCCTCTCGTTAACCTTTGCCGCGTGTGACAAGTTTACTGCGCTGTCAATTTGAATGGCGCGCTCGCGCGCTTCTATCAAGGCCCGCTTGCGGGAGAAAGCCGCGCGCGCGCGCCACTAACAAGCTGTCGATTAGGAGGGCTTTAGACGCTCGCTCTCTCTCTCTCTCTCACTCGCCAGCACAATACGCGAACATTAGCGTCTATCTTTTTTAACCCGCGCACGTGTACGTGGCTGCTGAGCTTCTTTTGAACCGTTGTTTTCTTCATAAATAACAGGTTGTGTCGTTTTCGTTACGTCGATCGACGCGGAAAATTTGAATGGACGCGCGGCGAACGGACTTTTCTGGCACGGACGTGCGATATTCTTTCGCTTGTTAGCTTATTTATATGACACTTGCTCGTTAGAATACGAGATTTTCAAGCCGCGCGACTATCGGCGGGAGTATCGCGCGCGCCTCGAGTCACGGCTGCTGTTCCGAGAAGCCGATTTTAATGCAAAATATATATACACCCGCTGTATATACCCGTTATTAATAAGTTGCGGAGAGTAAGAAATCGCTGTCTGCGCGGATAAAAATGAGTCTGGGGAAAGGAAAGTTGGATTCGTAACTTGATATACATCATATTAAATAGCGAACCATAAGCTAATTAATTGCGGCGGTCTAGAACGTTTATAAAAAATCAATTACCAACCAGGAATCTATATAGAAATTCGACATTCTTGCGAGGTTATAGTGACAAACACATATTTTCAGTGCGACAATTAATCTTCGAAGGCGCGGGGCAAAGTATTATGTATAGATACCACAGCGTGAGATTCGAAAATATTCATTCCAAGGTCTGTAGAAGGGAATTTTTTTTTTTTGTCAGCGTCGCATATTTTTGAGACAAATGATCTTTTAATAGCGGACAAATTCCTAAATGGAGACGTTAGGCAAAAAATAAATACAAAAGCAAGGCTATACAATAATAGTATAAATATATCATATTCCGCGGGTCGCACCAAAAAAAATATTAATAAAGTGCCAGGTCGGAATATGAAGTTATTAATCACCTCGCTATATATTTATATATGTATACCTATTGAAATAGTCGCGAAATTAATCCAAGTTCTGAAAAAATGTCTTATACCTATACACAACAGAGCGTATTATATTCAACAAGCTTGAGTTCTCAATTTTAGTTCACAGATAGGCGTGCTCTAATCCGTTAAATAAACGAGGAGAAGAGCATAAATTACGCTCCACTCGATAATGCTAGTCGAACAAATTCATTTGAATAGCAAACACATCATTAAAGCCGATGATCCTTCAAGTGGCGTACACGCGCACACATTGTAACGTTTTCAATTTAGCCGCCGCCGCTTAATCCACACACACACATGAAACGCAATTGCGCAAGTCCCGTCGAAGGGATATATTCGATAAATCCAGACTGACAGCAAAAAATTGATGAATACAAGCGTCCTTCTCGTCTCGCGCAACGGGTGCGTAAAAAAGGCGGCGCCCCTAGCGTAAGAATACGACATGCTTTATCTGTGGCAAGCACGTGAACACACATACACACACACATACGCGTATATAAGACACATCGAAACCATCAGCCGTGAAAAATGCCGTATCTATGCCCACGCAAAAGCAAGTTTCTCCCGCGATGACAAGACTAAGCTCCCATGGACGAAAGAGAAACGCAGAGACAGAGAATGAGAGACGAAGGCATTCGACGTTCGCGTTTTTTCCTTCGGGTATTTCAGACCTTCTAATCTCTTTTCTTATACTTTCTCGCCCTTCCCGTATCGTCAACACGTGGACGTTTTTTTTTTTGCCGTTCCCTTATTTTTCATGTCTCGTCGCATCGAGCTTTATTCCCCGTTTAATTAAATTCCTCCTCACTATCTTTACTGCAAATATCAGCAAAATAGTGAAAAAAAATAAAAATCCATTAAAATACGTTAGCTATTTATACGCGATGAAAAATTCAATCTTGCTGAAAAAAACTGCTCTTCATTAATTTACAGTGCCCATTATATCGCATAACAGCGTAAAACGCGCTGAAAGAAAAGCCAGCACTTTGTCCACCCGATAAGTTATTCGACCACTTTTCCGAAATTTTCCCAGCTGAGTTTACCTATTTTGCCGTAACTTCAGGCCCCTCACTCCTCTCACTATCGTCCCTCTTCTGCTTATGCGCTTGCGCGCACGTATTTTATATACGAGCCTCCGTAATTACTCGGCGATCCAGAGTCCCCTTGTCACGTCACACTGCATTTGTCTCCTCTGGGGCCCCGGGCACGGGGATGACGTTACTAAATAGCGCGCCGGCATCATTAATCTCCCGATCGGCTTAGCTTATGGTTACCCGCGACATTTTATTTCGATTTAGGTGCTCGCGAGCGGAGGGCTTTGCGTGGCCGCAAAGTAATGAGGGAGTCCCTTTCTCTCTCTCTCACACGTGGACTAGCCGACGAACCAATGACACGACGATTTGCTCGGGGAATGACTGATGGTCCGCGAGAAAGAGAGAGACTGAAACTCCGCGTGTTTCGGTCATCGTATTTTCGTCTCCCCGAGTCCTTGAGATAACCCGAGAAGAGCCGAGTGAGAAAAAAAGTATTGAAAAAGATCTGGTATGTCGGTCTGTGTGTGTCTATATATATATATATATATATAGGTATACACATGCACGCGTGTCGGAGAGTTAGGAATGGCGCTCGTGATGTGTGCCCCGAGACCCTTCTTCTTCCCCGACGTCCTTTGAAACGAAGAACGATTCGTGCCGCGAGGTTTTAATGTTTATTACTGCTACGAGGGAGTTGGTCGTGCAGAATGGCGCACACACACACACTGTCGTTTTACAGAGTCGACGCAACTAGAGTATATACTAGACAAGACAATAATATATATAAATGATAATACTTTTCATATTAATTGAAAAGATCAAGACAAGAGAGAACTTTGCAACAATTTCCAAGAACGCGACAATAATTTCAGAAATATTGTATTCTCTCGCTCATCTCGTGCAGTACTCAATTGTATACGTTGCATAGTCACCTAATAAAGGTACAACTTGTAGAATAGATAAAGACTTAAAAAACTATTCCAACGAAAAACATTATAAAGATTATTATTTTGTTGTGGGTTATAATCACACCTCGATCTCATCAGCGAGGAAATTCTTTAACAAAGCACGACTCTGGAGAAGTATCAAATCGTTATGGAAGCAACGTGTCCTGCATTTTGCAGCGGAGAGCCATCACGAGTTCGCGCGTTCTGTTCGAGACCACCTTTAATGGCCGCCATAACGTCGCCCGCTCGTGTGGATCATACTTTTTACGCGAGCAAGCACAGACGGCCGTTATATTGCCCGGTCCTATATATATATTCGTCGCGGGCGTGCAAAAGATCGGCAACGATATGTGGTTAGTGCAACGAGTATAGGGTACGTGTGCACCTATATGTATTTACGTTGAAGAGACAGCGATATGTAGCAGTGGATTCGAGATCTAACACGTGTTTGTATAATATAACCAATTAACGAGAACTATAGGAGGTAATTGAAAATGTATTGTTGTAATTTGTAAGAGTCAACCAATCATTTTGAAAATAGTTTGGTTGTGTTTCCAACTACCTAATTTTTTCAACAAGCATTTTAATATCAGATATCAATATTTTACTATCAGGTTGGTGATATATAGCCTATGCATCGCAATTTAGTTGACGTTTTGTAGATGGCAATTTAGTTGACGTTTTGTAGATTTAATTCTGTAAAAGTAAATATTGTAAGAAAAAAAAATTATCCGTTTTCTAGAACCGAAATTATTTCTCAATCTCAAGCTACCATTTTTCTCGAGGTTGTTCATCAACCACTCATATGTATACAAACGATAATCCTCGCATTAATAATTTTTCCCTTTTTTCTCGCATACAAAGTAATCTTATCAGTTAACAATTTTGTTGAGAAACAAATTCTCCACTTTCACGCTCGACCGTCTTTCGAGCATTCGACAAAGAAATACGACCGCAATTTCGTAATCTCGCTTCGGAAGCGACTCTCGGAGTTCGCGCGCGCGGGCAACGACAATTAGCCGCCCGGGCAGGCGACAAACGACGACTTTTTCGCGGATGGACCTCATCAGTGGACGGGCGACGTTCGCGATTTCACTTTCGAGCCGCCGCAGATTGATCCCTCCCATCGGCCGGCGTAATGACACCATAAAACACCAGCGCGAGCACGAAGTCGCCGTCGTCGTCGCTGAGCCGAAAACACGTGTCGCCAGATAGAAAGAGAGCAAGAGAGAGGGATATACGAGAGTCAATCGTGCCGAGAAGGACAAAACGAGGAGGAGGAGGAGGAGACGATGGAAAGCGACCGCAGCGAGTGGAGATGGGGAGTGAGAGAGCCTGGTGAGGATTGTTTTTTCTCTCTCGACTGCTCTCTCGGTTAATTGAGAGTCTCGATTTTGACCGAGTAATTTGAGCTCGGAGTATATAGTTTTTCTGTTTACTCTATTAAATTATATCATTTATTATGTTGTGTCGAATTGGATTTATTACTCTGCTTCATAAAATGGTTTATTGCACCTATTGCCACGAAATCTCTATAGTCTCTATTTATAGTTTCATAACATTGATTCTGTTTTTCGTTATACGATTGGAAACAATTTTTCAATTTATTTACTATATAAATGTTGATACTATTATTAGTATGTGACAAACTCTTATTAACACTTGTATAATATCGTTCGCCCCATTTTCTCCTATACATAAAATGACGTGTTAATATCAGGAAAGAAGATAAGTGGATCAAACAAGAGAAAGCATCATTGGTAGATATAATGACGACGGTAGACAGGTTGTCTGCATCACGACCTTCGTTACAAAGGTGGTATATGTATATAGGGTTGGGCAATGCCTGCGCGTACTTAGAGCGATCCTTAAATGCGACATACGTGTAAATGGAAATTCTATGTCACACTGAGCGACCAGAGAGTAGAATCTTTTTAACTATGAGCGTTAAAAGTCAAGTCTTCATTGCATTTGTGTACTGTTCCATATTCCACCAGAAAAGGTTTCAAGCGTATGAATAAATTTAGGCTTGTATTTAGAAAATATGAAAAGCATTCGCTAGCTAAAGTTGTTCTTTTGCTGAGTCAACGGTCTACGGTATATTGTCTAAACGTCGACGGGAACCTTCGTGACATTTCATACGTTGCATTATGTAGTTAAAATTATGTAAACTTTCAAGAGTCATTTTTCATAAACCTAATTATTCAGAGTTGTTAAATATGTTACAACGTATTATCAGTTTAATTTTTTCAAGGCTAATGGATAATGTTATCAGGCAGAGATATATGCTGACAATTAAAACATAACACTGTCTTTATGAAATTACATACCTAAACAGAATAAATATGTACACAGTCATTATTAAATAGTGCTTTTAAATTTGCATTGAATTATCCATCAAATGCATGGCTTTAATTACAAATAGAAGATATTAATTCGATACTAATATAAAACTACCCATCATGCAGAAACTTTAATTCCCGAGTTGACCGCGGAGCGCGTTTACGAAATTGAAATTATTTCTGTTTTTCCAATGGACCACTTAACACGGCGAGCACTCCTCGAGCGCAATATAATAAACCTTTTTCTCGCTTCTTTTCACGCTCTCCACGCTGCTGCCGCGGTGAGTCACGGCAGCTGAAATGCGCTCGCTCGCGCGCGCGGGTGTTTATCTATCGCGGCTTTTATATCTACGCACTATACGTACATGTGTATATAGCGTTGAGCGTGTAGCAACTGGTCATTTCGTAATGCCATAAAAGCTTCAAGCCATACGCTTAATACGCCAATTTCTTCACTCCCCGATCTCCCTCTCTCCCTCTTCTCCTTTCCCTATATATTTTTTCATCAACACTCTGAGTTTTTCGTCTTTTCATATGTAAATTATGTATACGATCAATATTTGAGTTATAAATAATATTACCTATCGAGATTACCTAAGCGTTCATTCGCAAAAAAATATATATTATTCAGTGGCTTACTTATAGCTGTGCCAAAACGGTAAAATATTCATTCGAATCTTTGCACTGAAAGAGAATGTCTTATTCGCACAAATGTCGAACTTAATATATTATAAATAGAATATTATAGTAATAGATGGGTATGCGTGCGAACGCGTGTGTGTATGTGCATATCGAGTGCATATTCAATGTGTCCAAGTTGTGACTTCAGACGATAAAACATTGATGATGAGAAAAAAAACAGTTTACTATACATATTATCTAAATACAGTTTAGAATACAAAATGGTCAAATAACTATTACTATATAAATGAATTGGGCACAACTAATATTTCATAAAATGGAGTATTTACACGGCTGCGAATTTTCAACTGGATATTACTTTTGAAAATGTTATGTCACATATAATTTAAAGCGAAAAGGAATAATTGCGTTCATTAAACTGATGATTCATAGTCTTTGGAATTTGCAAATGATTTCGACATAGTAGGTAGAAAATTAAAAATTTCTACCTACTATGGACATTGTTAAAATTCACATTTTAGGCATGGTAAATAAAGATCATTGTTTGCATGGCTTGTAAGTTTATTTTATTGTAAATTATATTTTATGATATACAGTGTGTCTTTAATAACTATAAATTATTGTTATCAATAATACAATAATACTTAAATACTGAAATCATATGAAAAAAATCATTAGACATATAGATGACAATTTAAACGATTGAAACCTAATGTATAAATGTTAATATAATATTTAAAGATCCCCTTTATTAAAATTGATGGCTATTTCATTTAGCGTTTTATTCACAATCTGATTGGTAGGCAGCGTTGTCATAGCTGACACAGCTATAGCTATGTGTATGGCACCGTAATGTTTGTTTATTTTTATTATAAGGTTAATGAGGTTAATTCTATATTCTTTGTATTCAAAGCACAGTTCATCTTCGCGCGCGTAACACGCGTTTGATGTAGTATAATAAATAATGTAATGTAATGTAACGTAACATTTAATGACTTTAATGCCTTTGATATTTGAATATCCTTTTCGTAAGTTTATTTATATAATCGTTCGGCTTTGTGGCTTACATGTAAGTGTCTAGAAAATTTCCATCACGATTTTTACTAAACCCGAAACTTGTATTTAAATTTTTTTCAGAATACACGAATCCGACTTGTAAGGGGCTCGATCCTATACCAAACTGGTATCAGTATTTTATTAGTAAGTTTATTTGACGACCATCTTTTTCGAAATTGCTCTTCTTGAATACTATTTTTTTACATAAACAGACAATATCCAGGAATATTTTCAATTGAATGTTATTATTATCGATAAGCGTCTCAACTTAAAAATGTAAAATCTCAATATTAACATTCCATATTGAAAAATTTATCAATAACATCAATTGAATAACTTGACAAAAATGTTGAGCACTTTATCCGTATGTAAAAGAATAACCTGAAAATTGCTTATAATTTTAATTTTTATACACAAATATCTTGATTGAAAAATAAATTGTCGAGTGACATATACCTAAAAGCCATATCGAATACTTGACTCAATACTTATTACAGAAACGCCGCATCTGAAGAATGCAAAAAATGTACGTAAAGTAATGAGATAAAACGTATTGCCTCTAGATAAATGTACCAATTAAATAATTTCAATTACATAAACCCCAGTGCGCGCGCGCGCCTGCACTTAGCACAAATCATAATTTGAAGCGAGATTAATTAAAGCATTTTTTATCGAGCGCCAAACATTTATATCGGTCTGAAAATTCCTTCCCCGTGCGATCGCGCTGCTGCGCATGCACGAACCGCAATATTCGCCGCCTCGGCGACTACATACACTTATACCCGCGTGCGCGCACGCTCATAATAATTTTTCCCTCTTCCTCCTACACGCGTACGCAATCTCTTTACCCCGAGCACGCGCGCGGCTTTATTGATAGGAGAGAGAGGGAGGTAGAGGGAGAAAGAAGAAAAAAAAGCGAACGCTAGACCATTACCGTTTGATCGAAAGGCGCTATATGGAATTCCGCTTAAGCGCTTTAGAGTCATTTATTATTTCGTTATCTTTGACGCTTCGCGCAATTGATAGAAAACTGGTGCTGCTGCTGCTGACCCCAACTGCTTTGTATAATTGTGGAGCTCTCTCGTACATTATAGCAGCACGTGTGCATATATATGTGCGGTACACACGCGCAGCAGCGGCAGCTCGTTTGCATTCTCGCGCGAGGCTTATAGTTCACCTCTATAATTGTCGGCTCTCTTAATAAAATTGCTGGCGCGCGCGCGTGCAATCGCACGAAAAATCGCACTTTTATATACACCCGCACAGCACACACACACGTGGTCACGTGCTCCCTTTTTACTATTTCACGCCGCGTGCTCGCGCTGCGGCGATCGTTAGGCGTTGTAAGTATATTATATTCGTGGCTGCGGCATGAACGCTACTTGATTGACGTTTACTGCTGAATTACCACTTTCGTTATCTACGCGCGTTATATTTTTACGAAGTCGTCGATGTTGCATTTTCATAACAGTTTATGTTTGCCCGCGCGCATAAATAAATGCGCCGTAATGATCTACGAGCTCGTGGAACAGTGCCCGGCGTTGTAATAAAGCGAGAATATGAAGCTTTTCGTGCATGACGTTTTTCACATAATGAAAATGTGATTGATAATTAAACAGCGAACGAAGAGAGAGGGACGAGAGATAGCGAAAAGGTCTCATATTTGCGCTTCTCCGCGGCCGTTTGATAATTGAATATGCGTATGTTAGCGGAAATGTATAAAAGCGCACTTTAATTAACGATGTGCTTGTACTATCGTTTTGTAACTTTTATAATTTTAATTTAAAAATGGTTATTTTTCCGTTCATTAAAAAATGTATATCTAGATCAATAATTAAAATTAATATATTATCCACGTTGTTTCTAAATATTATATATTTTCAATTTCAAAATAAAACGAAGAATTATTATTTGGTTTTAAGGTATTTAAATTTAATATACACTACTAAAATAGTAGAATTATATTTAGGAAGTGCATATTCCCTATTTCAGCAATGGAGCACTTTTAGCTCTGAAATAGTGACTTCTTCACTGTTTTACATTTAGAGAGGACGTTTAACATACGAATTAAGACATTACTATTCGCCAATTGAGAATACTCAGCATTACGTATATAAAACTACGAATTTTCGTCAATTCGCGCCATGTCATCCTCAAATCGCGCGTAAAACGATCTTATCATTAACAAAAACGCGGAGGACCGAGCGGAGAGTCGAAATTAGAACCGCCTCGTGCCTTCCAATGATAACACGATGAAAAAACTTTCGACGAGAGAGGAAGATATCGAAGCACAGGCAAAAGAATGAAAAAAACTGCGCCTTTTTCCGATTCCGAGGAGATGTATAGAGAGAGAGAGATCCGATCCAGCATCGCGCGGACGGACCCCGAATGACGTAGGTAGACGCGCGGGCGCAGTCGTTTTTCTGCCCTCTCATTCTCTCTCTCTCTCTCTATCTCTTCTGCCTGTTCCTTCGTGGAAACTTGACCTCATCCGGCGGCTTCGGCCGACGCCGAAAAAAGGGTCAGCGACACCCTGGCATAGTGTCCTTGGACGCTGATTTTAATCGTCGGCCGTTTTAATTATACGAATAACTTTTCGCGTCCCGAGAGCGGGAAAAATTCCGGCGAGTTGCAGCAGCGGGCGAGAGGAGTTGTGCGCTGCAGAGACGGCTGCTGCTCGCGCTTAATTAATAAGTCAAGTCGTGAGCGCGCGAGAGCGTCTCGATTGTCTCGTCTGGGGTTAATCGTTAAAAATGGCTTAATTATGTTTTTAAGATTGCCACGCGGCGCACGATGCTAAATTGAAAAGTATTGAAGGTCACGATAAATAAGGGATTATTTAGATGGCATTTTTAATTTTTATATTATCTGATTATACATATTAAAACTTAAGAAATATCGGGAAAAGGTTATATTTGTAGATTTATAATTAATGCTTTAATTCAGTGACTCTTCAAAGTTGCTTAACGAATCGTTTATCGCGAACCAAATCAATCGATTACTTGGAAATTTTAAATTCGATGTCTACCAATTTAGCTCGATAAGATTAATCTTGCCAGGATGACTAATATTAAAAAAAAAAAAATCTATTGCTATATTCACCTCTGAGCGTGTGTTGCGAAATAAACGCTGTCGATTCACTTATCGATATGAATCTTATCACCCTCGAAAGTATATCTATCCAATTACTATATCATCGTGAACCATAAAAAAAGAAATTGACATTGATTTCTTTTTTTATAACAGAGCATGCATCGTCAGTATATTGTTTTATCGCTGGCTTACTTTCGCGCAACGATTTTGTTTCCATTGATAATCAATCTCATTAAAATAATTCATCGATTCCGCGAAAGATGAAACTTATTTGAGAGTCAGATAGCCGCGACCGATTTCTTGAGTATATATCAGCTCCCCGCGCTCGACATTAGTACGCTTACATCATTAAAAAATAATATACTACTGCGCAGAATATCATCGACTAAACTCTCTCTCTCTCTTTCTGCCTCTCACTCGCTCGTTCGCTCGAGTCTCCTTCCGTTTTTGCGAAAACGCTAAAAATATGTCGGCGCGCAGATGTCGATAAAACGACGGCGGCAGCGGTGGCAGTGCAAAAACGCGTTCTTCTTTTTGCGCGCTGCATGTGCACACACACGCACGTTATCGATGAGAGGCAGTCAACGACCTTAAAGCTAATTAGCGATTCTGCGCGCTGTTTTTAATCCGTTTGAGAGCGCAACACACCGCATGTTAATTGTGAGCGAGCGCATATACTGTCTCTCTCTCTCTCTTTCTCTCTATCTTTCCCTTTCTTTCTATCCCCCTCTCTCTCCCCCTGCGAGCACCGAGACAGTTGTGCAGATATTGAAAGAGAAATAAATACGGATGGAAAAAACTACGCGGGATCGCGCGATCGCGGGAGTCCCTTATCGCTCATTCACTCGTTTTTTCCCAATGTACGCGCGCCGCGAAGGGGAGGGGGAGAGAGAGTACGTTTAAAAGACCTTTCTGCCCTCTGCACTGCGTGGTAATATATGCTCGACCTGACAAATCGAATTGTTCTGCATTTTTTTTTACGGTTTGTTAATTTGCCGTTTACACAATTTTAATGATATGTGATTATTGTTCGATAAATATAAATATCGAGTGTGCAATTTCAGAGATCTCTGGAAAATGTGCTGAACCATTTGAATTAAGATAAACGAGAATTGCATCAATGACTTTATCTATTTTCGTATGCAACATCAAAATATATACTATTTTATATCTCTATTATTGAGAATTCATGCGTGGATAAAAAGTACTAAATCTTTGAGGTATCGTACGTTTCCATATTTAACTTTGATTATTTATTAATAAGTTTCACAATAATTGCCAACATTTCTACCAATAGTTAAAATTTTTATACACGTGCAGTAGACAAAGGTGACTTTTGGTGAGAGTCATACTTCAATTATGTGTACTATTATTTGTAAACACTATACTAAAATAATTAGACGATAAGACAACGAGCATGTTAGTAATATATAATGCGTAGTTTCGCTAAAACTATCAAGCTCACAGATAACCACGCTATTTTATCGCAAAAATACACACGTGCGTTAGTAAACAAATGTTGCAATCGCAAATTAATGCGTCCATCAGCTCTTTTCTTCACTAAAAGTTAATGATAAAGAATAATCAGCGGTAATAAATTAGAATAATTGCACGCAGAAAACAAATATATATATATATGTGTGTATCTCACAATATACCTGCGCTCGGAAACAACATACAAGAAAGAAAGAGGGAACTGACCTTCGCTACAGCACATTTCGCTCGCTCGCATTATCGAAACTCTGACCTTGCCCATATCTCCGATCTACGCGCGCTGAATTGTCATTTCCGAGTGACGCTCCGATTTAAAAATATCCGTTGCGCACCTCCCCCTCGTATAAGCAATCTCCCTCGCGACCGCACACATCTACCTGCAGCACTGCTGCCTCCGCCGTTATAATTATTATCGCAACTTGCCGCGCGCGCGCGCGGTAGGCTGAGTCAGCGCGAGCACCGGTGGGTAACTCGCGATTGTTTTCGCAATTCTTTGTCTCGCTGCTTTTCCATTTTCACTCTCGCCTCGATCTGTCGAAAGTCACGTACACACTCGCGTATAACACGCGCCAGTACGTTGAAGCGCGCGTGTACACTATATAGACTCGCCAACGTAAGTATATCATACGCGTATGCGTATAAGAGTAAAAATGAAATTAACCGCGTTAAGGGTATACCTTTGCGAACGCATAGACGAGTGTAACAGCGCTTTCCGAATATTAGATTTCGTAACGAGAAAATGACATTTATCGCTTACCCTTCTTTCGCTTTGATCGTTTACGGCCTCGTAATGAGATTGGCCGTCGTATTAATTAGCCTGGACGTCTGCATACAGAGTGCACCATTATATGCGTGGATATAATATACGACGGAGATGGGAGCTTGAGATAGGCCGTACTTTAATTTTTTTGGCACTCGATGCAAATTCTGCCTATATTAACGAAGTTAATTTTCTCAAACTTGCCAGAAATATACCTTCTTGATATATCGTGCTGGTACGCCTTTAACAATATTTTTTGCATTTATTTATCAAAATTATTATATTATTATTCAGAACTAGCTAAATTATCAGGTGAACCGGTGTTCCTTAATGACGAAAAATCGAATCGTTATATTGTCTCGTTTACTAATAGCCGCGCTTGTTATATCGATCATCACCAATCATGCCAAGGTCCTTATGCGCTAGACACATAAAAAAAAAATTTACTCATTAACCTACATATAATATATATCGAAAATAAATTGGGACAAAATTACACTTATGGGAATTGGAAACACGATCTATGATAATAAATTATTATGCCCTAGAAATGAAAACCTGTTTCGTGACGCAAGTCCTATCCCGTGCTCATAACTTCATTTAGTAATTTGCTATACAAAATCGCGGTTGGGAAATTATAACTAAAACGCAAATCACGACGCAATAGCAAATCTTTGACGTATATGTATATATAACATTTAGGAGACGGAAAATATAACGGTTTTAATGCACTGCGAGCAAAGTAAACTTCCACGTCAAGAATTTCAGTACATACCTATATATGCACAGAGTCTCTTTTCCGTGGATATATACACCGGCGGCGCAAAAAAAAAAACCCTATAGCGCCGCAGCGAGCAATTCAGAATATTTTTCAAAGCTCGCTTGCTCTCGACAACTTCCTTCAAAGCTGCAGCGCGCACAATCAAACAATCCGCAAATCCCGCTCGCACGCGCGCTCATCGGTCGCCGTTGTGGCAGCGCAGTACCTACTGCACGGACCCTTCACTCTTTCAACCTGCGGCAGAGGGAAAAACGTGCGCGCAAGCTTTTTAGAGTCAAAAGGCATCACAAAGCCCCGGTAGGTGAAATCGCACAAGCGCGCGCGAGCGTGCAGCGCTGCAAAGCCGTCTTGCATACTCGTAGCTGTCTCCCTTTTTTCTGCATTAAAGGGTCAAAGCTGAAATTCGCTTAACGATACTCGATACGAGACCTTTCCCCCATATATACGCCGGCCTCCCTTGTGCTTGCCTCTCTCTCTCTCTTTCCCTTTTATCGGATATAGCTATATGTACGCGGGAATTCGCGCTCGAGCGCTACGTTAAACCGTTCCGGTGGTGGGATGAGAGAGAGGCGGCTTTTATCCGCCGCCTCCCGCGCCCTCATCCTCTGTGATCCGCAAAAGTAATGTTTGCGTGCGCGCGTGTGTATAAACGTGGTATAGCGAGAGAACGACCGTAAAACCCGACGCGAGCGCCCACCTCCGTAATTTAATTAGTCAGTCTGACTGTTGACAAACATTTCGCTTCTGGGCTGTATATCGGGGGGATCGAGACTCATGTTGCAGCGTATTTAACTAAATAGTGTGCCAGAGGCTGTGCGCAACGATTGGTGTTCGACTTAGCGGTAGACTCAACAGGCGCCGATATACGGCTGTCTGAAACGCTTTGCTTGATGTGAGTGCGGGATTCGGATATGTATTATAATTTGTGTACCCTGAATTTATAGTGTGGCTATTAAAGTAATTTTATTACAAAAAGGCATTAATGCTTGCTAAATTTAAAAATATTTTTTTTGTATAGAATGTATAAATTTTTTTTAGAAAAACAAATTTTCGTTATACCGTACGGGATATAATAAAT
This sequence comes from Torymus auratus, assembly GCA_900474315.1. Lineage (NCBI taxonomy): Eukaryota > Metazoa > Arthropoda > Insecta > Hymenoptera > Torymidae > Torymus > Torymus auratus. Next base: position 16,660 of record UXGD01000649.1, read on the forward strand.
TGTCTGTTTTATATGTGCAGAGATGAATTTGTAATTAGTTAAATAACGTTAAAAAAGCGTACCTTTAGTATTTCGTTTGAACCTTAATAAATGCATTTAATACATGCACTTTTTATTACGTGCACTTTCTGAAATGCATTTTTAACAACCATTTGCTAAGTATAACTTCCGCTTTTAGCACATATGTCTCGAACAGCTGCCCCCCAAGTTAAATATTATTCATAAATAATATACTTTAATTTTTATCACGAAAATATGCAATTTTTCAATACTTTTTATTATTATCGACGTAAATTTATGGATTATAGCGTGACATTGTTATGATAATAAAAATTGTCACTTTAAATGCTCGTGAAAGTAAATTTGCATTACCACAAAGAGTGTCATCAAATATTCCATGTAATATAGCAACTGCTTTCAATTTATTATTTACAAATCCGCCCGTTCCCTTTTGGACTGACTGTGCGAACCCTTTAATAAACACGCTGCTATATACGCGCATAATTGAAGCAACATATGAGTAAGCACGGAACAGTTTTCGTTGCACGCAATATTGCGCGGTGCACGTGTTTGCGCTGCATGTGAGCATACTAAGGGTTGGACGAATTTATGCAAACTCCGAAAATTTATTTTCTGAATTATTCACATTTTCAAAAACTGTTGGAAAAATTCGTATAAAAGGCCGAGTTCATGAATAATTAAAATACTGGCATACAAAATTTCTATCCAAACTAAAGAAGTCTTTCAATTTTTATTTTCAATAAACTGACAAAATAAATTATAATCAACAAGATAAAAATGAAGTTTTCATTTTTGAAAAATAATAGAAGTCAGTTAACAAATATGTTGAATTAATTAAAATCTTATTTTCTTTTATCTCTTAGTGATTGTACTATGCATAATTACTTATACACTGTAAAGAGTCATTTAAAATGATTTATTACATCCAAGTTTAATAGATCATCAGCAATTTAAGAAAATTCAGTAAGTGCCAAGTCTCTCTACACATCACGTACACGCAGCGTCTACCGCTGGCAACCAAGACACGCATGTAATACGCGCAACTAAATCCTCAACGTGCGCGCGCGCAGAATTTTTGCCGGCGCATATAAATCACGCGGCGGGGCGCGGGCGACGATAACAATGCTCAGATGTAATCGTAACGTTATGATTAATCGGGGGCGAAATTAAATTGTTTCCCGCGCGAGTCTTCGCCGGAGGCACAGTAGCTCGCTCCGCGCCGAAAACTATATACGCGCCGCGAGTCTAGTAAATGTTTGTCGCTAGATTTACTATCGGGCTAGCGAGCCAAATTCAACATTTCGCGTGCCAACTGTGCAGCATGCGCGAGCGCGCTGGCCTGGCATAATTCGCGCTGTCGTGTGTCACCTGCGCTCTTCCAGCGGCGCGTTATATGCCGTTGGACAAGTCACGCACGCGGAAACGGCCCGTGCTGTATGCGCGCCCTGTACTGCGTATATATATATATGCTATATATACACGCCCTCTGCCTACTCGTATGTGACGCGTTTTTTTCATTAACCGAAAAACTCTTCATTTCCATTACACTCCAGTAACTCATCGTATACGCTCCTGTGCCCTGGCCGAAATTCGTTGCGGGGTTTGTATTGGAGTAGCGGACATCTCTTGCGTATTAGAGTGTGTGAGATGAAGAACAATGTGGTACTCGATTAGATGTTTTTGAAAAGAATGGGGAAAAGATATTCGACATTATTTTTTATGAGTTTGGAGAATAAAATATTTTCTACAGAATAAAATATAAAGGTTGTTCATTACATCCAATAACTGATAGTTAAAAAGAACGATAAAGACTTTTATTGCTGCAATTAAATATACTTACTTAAAAAGTAATTATTTGGAATTCAGTAAATTTTCTAAAACTATCTTACTGTACAAAATTATACAGATATGAGAAGAATTTTGAACAGGAAAAATTAGGCCGCTCGACGCATGGCTCCCGCATGCCAAACCACAGAGGGTTAATTGAAGCATAAAGCATTTTAGCGGTCGCCAAGCGGCATAAATTACTTATTAACGCAACCACTCGTGAACTGAATTATCAGAAAAAAAAATAATAAAAGAAATAACCTCTCGTAGAAACGCGAATGAGCCTACGTATAGGTACACACGCGCGTTTATTTGCATATATACGGGCACAGGCGAGCACTCGCAGAGGGCAAAACTTTTCTTCATAAATCAAGCGCAAAGCGGCTCGCTCCATTAATTTTGAAAATGCCCTATTAATCATCGATAAATCGAGCAGCACGAGTACATGGTATATACGCGCAACATACCTGTGCGTTCACAGCGCGCGAGAGCCCTCGAAATCAAAGGTCGCGAAAACGCGAAAACTCGCAGCGACTCTCCGCGCTCGTAATCCGCAGGCGCGCATTTGAAAAGATAATTTACCGCGCTTATAAGGGTTCCACCGCGCTTACAACCCTTCCCCCCACGTGTGTTATAATCAACGAAGCACGCACGATTATGCGAGCGACTGGGAAACGAAATGAATTACGGTTCGAAGGCGAGGGAAAAAACCGTTCGGTCGTTAGTTCAATTAGCGTTTTAGCGGTGCGCCAATAAATTCTGCGGCGTTGGTATATATGTACACGTACATGTATATATACGTGTGTACTAATGCAACGTAGAGGGATGCGTGAAGGGGAGAAGGAGGAAGGGAGTGTACTCGAGTTGCGTCGGTTATATATATACCCACGCGAATTATACGTTTTGCGAAAATAAGTGCGACGCAGCTTTGCGGGGATGTTATTCGATTATGGGCCGCTCGTGCGTGCGTGCGGCGCGCGCACGACAGCCGCGGTAGTAGACGCAACAATGCGCAATCTTGAGAAACAGCGGCGACAGCGCGAGCTTTTTCTGGTATAGATGAAATTCTTTTGAGAGGCGAATGCAAGGCTGACTACGTGCTTGACGGCATGGATACGGTTGTATGATAAAAAGGATTTTTTTTCCTTTTTTTTTAGAGACACAACCGCTTATTGAATGTAAATTTTTGTTCTATTTTTAATTTTTGGATTATGCAATTAATTGATTTATCGACACTGATGTGAGATTATACTATACTAATGATTGTGTATGTCACGTAGTATGACAAACTTACGTCATTGTTTAGTTGCCTAGATGCATTTGATTTTTAAATAAGGAGAATTATCTTCCGCACATATAGGGATATTCCGTGAATGTCTTCGAGAATATTCCAACTATTTTTGACTGAATTCGTGCTGATAAATGTGAACTTGAACTGATGTAAAGAGTTTATTATACAAAAATGAAACTAAAAAATTGATTATAATAATTATAAAAGAATTTTGAAATTTGATAATTTTTATCACTATCTTTGTTCACATTTTCAACATGTAGTATATGTTGCATAACTTTTTCAAGTCTTATTGGTCCTTATATTTTTAATTCAATACTACTTTTCTACCGTTGGATAAAATTATGAAAATTATGCTAAATAAAGAAACATAAAAGTAACACCTTCCCAGAATTCATTGCGAAATTTTTGGGAAACTTATTCTGAAATTTATTTAGTATAGATGTTTTCGTGAGAGTGATTTCTATCTTCAGTTTCAATTAATAAAACATTCGATTTTTTCAAAAATCTTCTTTTAGGTAACAATTTTAGTTATGATAACGAATGACACACCTTAAATCAATAGCATCATTGTAAAATTATCTATCAATATCGATATTATTAACGAGTATCAATTAAAACTTTTCCGTTTTCTTGTCATTAAGTTACGCGATAAAATTTATCGAAAAATGTTATTTTGATACGTACTGGAATCTAAATTGTAAGACGATATGACTAGAATAACATAATATTGTGCACTGGAATTTCTACGAGCAATTAATGCGATTACACTTGTGCTCGTAAACTTGACACTTCTGCGTCACCCATTGTATTGCATAACCCGAAATGTTTGAAAATCAATTATAAATGTGAAATAAGTCAATGACAAAATCGATCAGTAAATATTCTGATAAATTAACCACACACTCTTAGATTAAATAATTATTCACTTTTCTCGTCGAATAAATTAAATTGCTCGATAAATATAAAGTAAAAAGTCATTGAAATAGCTTCAAAACTATTCGACTAAATGAATTTTTCATATAAAGTTTATCAGAGAGATCGAAATAGAAATACAATAAAAAAAATGTTTAATATTCGTGACCTATATTTCCAAATAATAAAATATGCAAATATACAATAGAACCTTCCACTTTTGATTAACTTTGCATTGTCAATTTCAGCCGCGTACCGTAAAATGCAAATTTTAATCGGATCCGACCACGTTACAAACAATAAAAAATACCCAGCGAAAAATCCAATTCGGAAAACTAGCACACACAAGTGTGCGCGCAACGTACCGGAAGAGAACAGTAGAGAATCAAAATCGCGTCGCTGCTGCTGTTGCTGCGCTATCGCGTGCGTGCACTCGCGACACTTTTCCAGCTTATCGCTCACATAATAGAGTGACACTCGTTCACGGCCAGCTTACAGACTCGATGTACGCGTCAATCGAGCGCAACAGCGAAGCCCCTTAACGTCATCTTGCTCTGCGCCCCGATGGCATTATAGTATAAGCGAAGGCGAAAAAAAAGACAGCGTATCGAAAGAATCGCTGACAGCATCATCTTTGGTCTCGTCAATACAGTCACGCACACAGCGCGTTTTGCAAACGCATGCATCTGGCGTCGGTTACAAACGAGTCGCGACGTGTACAGTGTACAACTGCGATAACGCTTTTTCGGTAGCGAGGGGGGCAGATATGACGTATACAAGAGGAGAGTGCATTGATGACCGGCATAATAAAAAATTTAATTAAATGGGACTTGATAACGCGCTTCTAACAATTTCAAGTGCGTTAATTAACTTTCGTTGTACTTGAAGTTTTATTAAATCAAACGATTTTACTGTAAATACTTATCACCAATTACATGTAACACATCGCGTGTACATCAGTCTATATACAGCTATATTATACTGATGTAATCATTTAATAAATTTTATTAATTTTATTTTAACATCATGAGTAATTAAATATTTTGTTGTATGATTCTGGACCTACTTTTCGAGCTTCTAAATGTTTCAAATATGATATAAGAAAGTTATCAGCGACACCGACATGTAAAATGATGACATACTTACTTTGGCACAGAAATTTTTACAAAGATAACATTCTTCGACTATCCTGTGTGCTCCACTTTTTAGAGCACGGACTACTTTATGTTGCTGAGGTTTGTAAAATTAATTAATAATTGCATCATAAATCATAATAGTCCGTTTTTATTGTAATTGCAAAAGAAAATAGGGATATTTTATCCAGATATTTTGCATTGAAAAATAGTCCAACTTGTGATTTGTCTTTTATACATAACAGACGCTGTCACCGTATTACCGCGAAAGTAAGTAAAGAGAGCCAGCCGCGAGTACCGTGAATGAAAAAAAATCCGGCATCGAGCGCACGTCGTATACACCACGCGGGTCTTGAACATTTGACATGTCAAGTGGCTATCTGCGATCGCTGAACGTACGCAGAGACGCGCGCGAGTATAGCGGTTTCGCCAAACGAAAGGCAGAAAAACCAGTGGCAGCGGAAGAGAAGTAAAAATGCTCGCGCGCGCGCACGACTGTCTAATGTCGCTCATTAATATCAAAGTTCACTGGAAGCGACAAGTGCGCGAGCGATTACGTGATCCTCGGCACGTGCTCTCCCCTTTCGACCGTGCCCCACGCGCGCGCGCGCACGACGATAAACTTCAATTGCGCTTCTGCGCTTACGCACGGGCGAAGTATATATTTGCGCGCGGACGTTATATAGTTTATGTTGACTTTCCTTCTTATTAGCTCTTTTTATCCTCGTTATCCGCGCTGCAAGATTACGTTTGATAAGTGTTACTATTTGTAATCTGCCCTGAGCGAATGATAAGTAGCATCGGGTGTATTTTAAGGTTCTCATAAAATTTATTGTCTTTTACAGGTCGCTCGTTGCGTTACTTATACCGCTGGCTACTCGTCGTATTATGCGGAGTTTTGTTAGTCTATTTTTGAAGATTATATTTTACTTTAATAATGCCCCGTTTGGCCGTAAATAATCCTTAACAAAGCTCAAATTAATATATTAAAGAAATATATTATGCTAATAAATCGCTTGTCAAATCTTAATTAAGAACAGGTTTAGGGCGCGTACGAGATATAACTCGCGCAATCACAATGCCAACGACTAAAAGCATGCTGAAGCACATTGCACAAACGTATAATTTATCTGTCACTATAAAGTCCTTTTATCGTATTTCATTTTTTAATGTGCAAATTTTATTTTATTAACGTGTTCTGATTTTTTTTTGTTTCGCGATGGTTCTATTTTATTCTACTTGTTATATTTTATATTGTATTTATACAGGGTGAAATATGATATTTGTAATTCTTTTAATCTATATTGAAAACAAAATAATTCGTGATCAATTACCATCGTGACAATGATGAAATATGATTTCACTCAATGTAATAATATTAGATTAAAATTGTAATTAATAATAAATTTAAAGAAGTACAAGAGAAAACAAATATAAATTATTTTTAATTATCGAGTATATAAAAAATTATTTTATTTGAAATAATACAATGTACAACGGACAAAATGTTAGTGTATCTAAGTCATGAATAAGCAATTTATAATTACTAACCCTGATGAATAGTTAGTTATAGTAACAAGTAAAAGAAACAGAGTCAGATGGAGAAATAAATATTTTACTAAATTTGTAGTTATAGTGTTGAAAATCTTTTTTTAGTTTATATTTTTTATATATTTGTTTCGATAGCATATTCAATGCATTTAACTGCCTATTCGTGTTATCAAATTGCCAAGTAAACTAATTTATGAAATGGCAAAATACCGGCTGCAAAGCGTTTCATTTCTACCAATTAATTAGACATACGTTTCTCTACCCATTTTTTAAACCTGTTTGGCCATTTCGTGGTAGATTTCCACTGGGATAATAAACACATTTTTTAAACTGTATATGTATACTATCATATCTAAGAAATCAAAATAAACTTACTTGAATGCCGCATTCAGACATACGAAATCGATGCATTTTCATTTCAACATACGCGTATAAAGATGTACATGTGATGTATGTACCTTGCGAGCGATGCCGGCGCTATAATTGATTTCCGTGATTTACTGGTTCTTTTTCTCACGCGCCCACCGAAGCTCTCGTGAATACGTATACATATATACACATGTGTCTGAGAGCTTCGTGATCATGTATAACGAAAAAATGGTAATTTATTGCCGATAATTTTTTATTTCAATCTGAACAGTGATTTACGATCTTGTTAATAGGAGAGATAAGAAATACTGATACATGAAACTCTTAAAGTTAAAAGCATGCAAACATTTTTAAGAAGAGTGCAATGTTTCGTGATGGTATTACGCAATTTTCCATCGGTATCGTAATACGAAAATAGTGCAAAACGAAAGCAATAAAAATTCGTAAGAATTTTCTCGTGTGAAAAACGTGTTTGACATAAAAAAGCGAATTTCAAAAAGTATTTCATGATTAAAATTTTCAAATGCACCATTATTTCGATATAGTATTATACACACACTATCTAGAGTTATACTTGTTATTAATTCAAAAATATTGAAATATGCTTTTTATAACGTTACTGCGTTAAAATCTTTTTCACCCAAAAAAGGCCACAAAGAGCGAGATTCAAATACATACAAAATCCGATAAAAATGCCATTGGGCCAGGGATTTACGGTCGAAAAGCTGCCTACCAAATCAAACGTATATAGCGCCTATTTGCGTGCGCGCGTGCGTACCATTACCGTCCATGCATATTTTTTGCGCGCCCACTTCACTTTTCGAATGCTGCCACGCGCTTCGAATTTTCGCCGAACGCAGAACCCAGCCATGATGATGGCAAACTATACCTGTATACATCCGCAGTGGAATAAAATATGCGCGGATCGGCAATGCAAACGCATATACGGACGATTCCACGCGACCATACCGCAGCCCCCGACGCGAGATAACTACATACGTGCAATATATACATTAGCTGCGTGCGGCGTTTGCGCTGCGCACATAATCACGTGTGTATATAAACGATGACCGCGTCTATATATATATACATGTACGCGGGTGGCTATATACCTCGTAAATCTCCTGACAGGCTTGGAAAACGCGCTCGCAGCCTATCACAATTACGCGTCGATCTGGTAAAAGCGCGAAACTTGCGCGCTATAATAAATTAATTCCATTCTAATGCAAGGTTAATGCCTGTTTGCTCTCTCGGTACGTACATATAATGCATATACCGTGCTGCGCGCAACTGCAATATACGGGCGGTGCAACATTCGAGGTTAATATTTTTTTTATACTCGCGTGGCGGCGGCTTTTCCGCGAACAGCTAGCTCGCACAACCCTTTCAATCACGACTCAATGAGCGCGCATTTTCACATTGTATTCCACGATTCTGCAAGCTTTCATTTAGCGTAAATTATCCTCCGCTAAAGTGAAGCAATAAAAAGAAGTATGTTGTAAATTTTTAAATTGATTATCCGATTACGATCTTCAGAATTTTTTCCCGATTTTAATGCCATATATGCGGTTTTGCAATGCGCGCGCAGTTAATGTGTGCGGCTGAAGTTGTGTTAATCTTTGTTTATTGAAAATCATGTGAAAATCTTTGAGGTGCGTAATCAACCTACATTGTAATAGAAATTATTTCACACTACTCGTTTGTGTAGGAAAAGTATAAGAAGGAATGTTCTCGTTAACTGGTAAGAATAATATATTTACTTATTATTGTTTGGCATTGGGAAATGGCTGACGGTACAATTTATAAGAAGTGATGTTTTCACACGTTCTGCAGAAAGAGCTCTCATTTGCAAAACCTTTTCATGTCAATTTTCTATAAATATAAAGTAATAAAGAAGCGAACGTACAGTGAAATATGTCTCTATTAATTTACGGTACACCTTTATAATCAGGAAGGAAGTTCAAATGAAAGAGCATGCAATTTATTAAAAAAAAATATGTCATTAACTAAAACACACACTATTTCACTGAAATAACGTGATAATATAGCTTAAAACGCCATACGCGCGCGCTCTCTGTAATTAGCGATATCCGCGGGCTCGCGAATAATAAAATATGTCCCGAGCGCGAGGAAAAGCGCTCATATATGTATCGAAATGAGATAAACGCATATGCACGGGTTGTTATTAAAATTTGATTAACGTGTATATATCGGGTGTTGTCGAATGCGCGTGTCGCGCGCGAGTCGTCGACCTGTTTCCAGTTACAGCGACACGGCATTAGCGTTCCTTTTTTTTCCACGAAATTACACCCCGCAAGAGAGACAGACGCTTAACAAGCAGAACACGTAAAAAGACTCCAAAGTGAGAGGCCTTTAAAATCGCACGCATGCATGTATGTCTGAACATATATATATATACACGCTATAGCTCGAAGCGCATCGCGGCGTCGATTAAGCAGAGATTTTGAAAATTATGATCGAGTATAAAATTCGTAATATAATTGCGTAAATTACAAGGATAAAATTACATCACACATCTCGGCGTCGAGGTGTGGTCGTGAGCGCGCTGCAGTGCTTTCGCACTTATATATAGTTGCCCGGTTCCTTCTCGAATGTGCCGCGGCCGATAAGAAAGCATGCATACATACGCGGTACGTAATAAGCACTGTATAGAACGCAGCTCGTATAGTATAATCAACGCGAACTTTGCCTCGCACGCAGGCGGGCGTGAACAACGAAAAGCGTTAAAACCGATTCCGGTAATACACGTCAGCGTCGATACACTTCTTCCCTATATGTATACACGTAGGGTATATACAATTTGCTTAAATTCAAAAGTCACGTTTGAAAAAATTTGAATTTCCTGAGCGATCAAACCAGCTCACGTCATCGACGAAAACTCGCGCACGAAGCAATTACACATACGTAATTACAAAAAAGTGACAAGGTAAAAGGCACTCTTCGGAACGCAATTTTCCATCCGACGTATGTGTGTGCGCATGTGTGTATTTATATGGGTGGAGGCGAAGGAAACGGAGAGCGACCGGTGTACCGGAAGTTCGATCGATCAAACTCTCGATTTCGTTACGCTCAAAAATCGACGTCGAATTTGGCCCATCGGGGATCATCAATTTATCGAGTAAGCGAATGACGCCATGCTTAGAAAACATCCTGCCGTTCGCCACCGGGACTTCCTGCTCCCTTTCTCCAAGATTTCTTTATTCTGTTGAAACTAATTTTCAATGATGCTTAGGAAATGAAAAGGTTGTTAATATACAGAACGAATGTAAATTATCTAGTTTCTAAAATAGTGTAGATAGTTTTGTGATTAATATTATAGAAATAAAAAATAAACCCGCATATATATTAGAAAATATTCTAGAATTTTTAAGAAATATCAATGTGAAGTTTATTATTTGTAATATTATTCAAAAAATTATGTAATGGCAGACGTTCATTATATTGTTTTGCCTGCCTCATACTCTAATAATAGTATAAATAATGTGTATCCGTCAATACATATTTTCTCAATATGTGTGTATTTCAATGTACACATATTCATTATTTTACAGACTGAACATACTTATACATACATAATACTTAGAAAGCTTCTTATTAAGTATATTAAGTATTATATGTATCTCGAGTCTACGACAGCCCGAACCCACACACAAACACACACTCACACACTCATATTCTCGGCCTCTGCTCCGAGGGTATTCGCGAAGGAGCATTAGCGTGGGCAAACCCCACAATTAGCCTTTATCAAAAACAGCTGGACGCTCTCTCGAGCCGGCGCGTAGGGAGTAGGTGGCGGATTCGCGGAAAGCAATTACATGTAAATACGCTTCTTCTCCTCCTCCTCCGCCTCCGCCATCATCGTCTCGCATGGCGACCCATCTCAAGCGCCAAATTAGTATTTACCATTTTCTCTCGCAGTTTCGACGTCGCACGCGCGCACGCGTCTCGTGTTCGTCTCGTCTCGCACCGCCCGTGGATTTACCGCTATTCTGCGCGAATCAGACGATTTCGCGAGTTTGTTGTTTCGCGCGATGAGCTCTCTCTGCTATATACCTCCACTGTACACGTGCGATTTTGCAATCTCGACCCTTTTGTGCGCGCCATGAGCGTCGCCGTCGTCGCGTCGACGCGCAGAGAGATCGTTGAACCGTGTGTGCATTCCGCGAAATGAAAAATGAGAATCGAAATCTGGATTTTATCTCCATTTTTCACCGGGCGCGGTGGCTGCCGCCTGCGCACACCGTTATAATATTTTGTTTGCGCGCGAGATATATAGTCGTCGCAGCGCTGATGCGGCGTCGCTATGCTGGAAGGGCCGAACTTGCATTTTGAGAATTCTGATTAAAGCGTTATCTCGCGGCCACAAATAGATGGAGACGTTCTTTAGCGACTTAACGAAGGTGACTTTGAAAACTGAGAAGTAGCTTCCATTATGAACAATTTATAAAAATTTTATTGAAAAATAATAATTTTTGTATAGCGATATGGTAATTAAATTTTATTTATGTTTAGAAAATGAATAGTCTTACAGATTATTAACTGCAATTTCGACGTACTCCGCTGATTTATTGCCACACATTTATCGCGTAGAAACATGACTTTTGACGAGTCTGTTCAGAATTCATATCATTAACTGGAAATTGATAGTTCAATTACTTTATGCCGACAATCGAAACTAGTACACTCGCATATTTTATACAATCTAAACATGACATTAAATTAAAACCAATCATTAATAATAACGCTATAAAATTGTTCATTTAAAAATCTTATTAGTTTCGATTTTTAGCGTTATTTGAAAAAGGTATATTTAAAATAGATACGTGGTAAATGACATATCAGTAATTAATCTCACAACTATAGTGACAAACTGTCACGTGAATTAAAATTGATTCGAAATATTACTTTATTAAAGAAAGTACAGTATACAGAATGAATTTCCATACCAACCATACAACTGTGTATAATAGTATGCAAAACTATTTTAATGCTTATACAAGATATTGAATAAAAATTTTCTATAGACTCTCATAAAATAACAGAAAATCACTTGACAGCCATTACACGCACGTGTACACATAAATGCGCCGCATAGAAGTTACATAAAACGAAATTTAAATAATAACAGTGATTTCGCGCAAAGAATTCACCGCGTGTCCGCGACGCATCGATTTTCCGCATGTGTATAATAACAATAATCGTAAAGCATCGCCCTATAACGATAATTTACACAATGTAACGCGGACTACCTTTTTACAATATAATACACGAATACACACTCACGAGCATTTTACATATATACACACACAGAGCGTGAACATCATTTTTCTCTCTCTCCCTCGGTGAAAAACTAACCCACACACGCTTGGCGCGCTGACGACGACGACGCGACATGCGCGCACGTTTTCCATATAATAAACGTCATCAAGCGCTCGCGGCGGCGGCGGCTAGTTTTATCGGTCCTCGCCATCGTCGTCACGATGTCCGCGACAACGTCGCGCGCACGCGAGTAGACTTTTCCTCCTCGTGCGCTCGCCCCCACAAGCATCAAGGGTTATATGCGCTGCTATATACATGATTTTTTTTTCTCATCTCATACCCACCACACATAGTCTCTGCGCAGTTCATATAATAAGTATATACGGAGTGCGTTTCACGCTCCTCGCAATGTCAAGGCGAGACGGTGAATATACAATAATATTGGCGGAGGACGAAAATGCATTAGCGCCGGGGCCCGTGATGTTTGCGCGTGCGGCGAACGAGAGAATAAGGCGAAGAGAGAGAGAGAGAGAGGGGGACAACAGGAGCCGTAAATCAGCTGGCGCGCGACGAATATTTTATCGATCGATAAGCCGCGCGCTTGGACCTCCCGAGAGATAGATGTGTGTGGAAGCGCGTTCGGGGTTAAAAACCTCTACGCAGTGCGATGAAAAGGCCTGGAGGGAGGGAGAAGAGACGCGCGCGAAAACAAACTGTAAGGAGAAAGCAGAACGTAAGAGATAGAAAAAGAAAGAGACTCACATCGATGCGAAAAGTTTGCGGATAAGTGGCCGCGAGACGTTTCTATTGTAGCGGTGGGTTTATAGAGAGGAGAGAAGTTCTCTCGCGGGAGGAATGAGATTGCGGTTAATTTTTCTGATTGAGTGTCGCATAACAAATGAGATGTATAGATAAGAGCGCGGCGCGCCGTGGCTTGACAAATTGGAAAGTGAGTTATATTAAACGTGGTTAGCGCATATTAACGAGACTATGGTTGAAGTTATTTATGTATGCGAGGCCGCGAGCACACACACAGACTTCCTTCATCGCTCCATGGAGATAGTGTGGGTTCCACTTTTTTTCATGTAAACACGTGTTTTACACGTTGATAATATTTAAAAGTGTCGGAAAGTTATTTTTCGTATTGAGTGTATTAAAATTTACAATAGGTACTTTGGAAAAAAAACGAAAAATAGAAATGAAGAGAATCTGGTGGGAATGAAAAATATATTTTTTTATTCATTAAAAATACTGTATTCTTATCATCAAAAGAATCCCCATTACATATATCATTTATATCGTTAAATAATATGGAATGTATTTTCTCCTTTTTTCAGAAGCTACTATTTCACAAATTACCAAACATCATTATTGCTTGCTTAAATATATTCTTCGAGAACATCTTTCTCGAATCAACCATTACTACAACGGAAAGAAAGTGCAAGGAGAAGAAGGGCAATCGGGCAATCGGGCACGATCCAGGGAAGAGAATGCAAGAAGCGCGGAAGTCGATGCAACGGAAATCACCAGGCTAGTGTATCGGCAGATTCCAAATTATCAGCACAGTTAAAAATCGATTCCAGTTTTAACAATATTTTGTGTCAAAAACGGGACCTACTACACACGCTATGTGTAATTAGTATTTCAATGATGAAAAATATATTCGTGTGTAAAAATTTCGTGATTAAAGTACACAAATAATTCTACACAAACTTCACACAAATTAACACAAATCGTATCTCGAGTTTGCTTATTTAACGCAAAATGTGTGCTAAGTCAACGAATTTAATGACAAACCGAATGTATACAGCATATAGATATATTATATGGGAACCGATTAGGTACAATAGATTAATTCATGAAAATCAAGGGAGATACTGTAGGCAAGTAGGTGAGCTCATTTTATAGCCTGAACTCGCCAAATATCTTGTGAAATAGCGCTCGCCATCTAGTGGGTGATTCTCCAACATACACTCTAGTGGTGCAAAGAGCGCGTGCGCACTGTGCGACGGAGATTCCCATATCGTTTACGGAGATTCACATATCATAAATCACCTTTTTAATAACATAATTTTTTACTAAGATAATAACATTTTAATCGAAAATCGGTAGATTTTATTATTGCTAAACCTTCTGGGGACCATGAAGATGATGTAGTTAAAAAGTTGGAAACGGTTAGTTTAATAGTTATCGCAGTTGGCGGTTTAAAATGAAAAAGGGGCTGTCCATTTCAACATATAGTAGTAAAATTAGTAAACATCGTAGTATTTCGCAGATTCAAAGTAAAATAACCGTTATTAAAATTCAAGTTCAACTGATGCATACAAAACTTCATATTGCGCCATGTTTATAGACGCGATAGTATCGCGCGCGGTACGCATAAAATTTCAAACTTGGATAAGCAGACATAAATTCCCCTTCGAAAGTTATACACGCGCGGCTGGCACTTTTAACGCACAAATCAACCTTCGCGCCAATTGCAATATCCTCGCGATTAATACATTTCCAGATTAGGGGCGAAACTTTACGTAACGTTCAACAGTCAAAGTCGACTGAAACCACGGGCGTTATGTATATTCCCCTGCGGACAGAGAAGGGGGATATATCGCGGCTGGCAATATCGCCGTTTCAATTATCGCAAAAATATGTCAGTACCCTCACTCCCGTGTACACAATACTTCTGCCAATATAACATGCGCGCGAATGTATATATCTCTCTCGTTCGCAGCGCAAAGCTGCGCGCTCCTCACCACGCGGTTTATCATTACGTTTCCGACAGATGTCTCCAATTAATTTGTTCGAGCACTTAACATAACTCGCCGAGTATACGCGCCCGGACCGATAACTCGGCTATAAATTCACGTTCAGATTATTACCCGAGCGCGCCCGCTCCTTCTTTTACCTCTCTTTTTCCCCTCCTGCTTCCCTTTTCTGCCTCTATACATATACGCCCGAGCGCTTTCCTCTCCTCCACCCTTTACTTTCTCCGCGCGATAACCGTGGCGCGCGCGCGTTATCGAAGTGCGCCAAGTGCCATTAAGGTCTTGCCGTAAACAAATTGCGATCTCGTTGCGCGCTTGGAGCGACAAAAATAACCAGAGTGAGAGAGGGCGAGAGAGCGGGAAACAATAAATGCATAAATCACGATTTTTACCCGCGCAATGCGCGTAACGCAATAAATTGCATTACGCGCCGCGCGCGAGATTGTCTTATATGGCGCGGATGAATTTATCGAATGCAAGAGAGCGCGCGATTTTCAAAAGTGCGGAAAGGCCGTAAACTGTTTTAATGCGCGACAGCGCGCGAGATTGCCGGCTGATGAAGAGAATATCGGGGTGTGTATAACGGTATAAAGTCAATGTGCTTCGTGCGATTATTTGCGATGCGTAATTTACAACGCGAGAAATTGATAAAACTCGATGTGTATGTATGCATCCTTCAATATCCATTAATATATAAGAGACATCTAGAATCGCCCATTTATTTTGAATCGGAAATTAAATTAAATATCTACCGTATTTTAGGTTAATTTTAAAGGCTTTCATATACTATTTACTTTTTATACGCGTGGTACTACCAGGTACGTCTATTTATTCTTAAAAATATTTCTTTCTTTTATTTTTAAGCCCGTATAAAACGTTTGTAGTAGTACTGCGTACTGGTTACTATCACCAATTTCTTATGACACTTTTTCATGCATGAGAAAAATTATTTAGCAAACATACGATAAAAGCTACTACTTCTTGAAATGAAGTAAGAGAATGTTACGCAAGTTACTACTTGACCTCCCTCTTCTCGTAAAAAACACAATTCAATGACCCTCTCCCCTCTTCATATAATTCAATCGATTCTTCATATCGCACGACTAAATATGCAGCTGTTCAGTACGAGGAAAACTTGTTGCAGAGCACATTTTGATATGTATTTTGATATGGAGATTAACTTTATGACTCTTATTATTGTAATATTCACAGTAAAACTTTAAAAAATATGACATTATCATTTAAGCAATAAGCGTCGCTGCCTTTATTATCGGGTGAAAAAAAAATAAAGTAAAATTATCGAAATATGCTTGACCCAGTATTGACAAAAAGTAAAAAAGTTTCAGAAGACGTCATATTTTAATTGCAAATTATTGAAGGGAAAAGTGATAAATTGTAATCGTTAACGCAAAAAGCTCATCACTCTTTTGATATGACAAGCGCAGATCTCAATTATAAAAGTAATTTGTACAGAGTAGGAAAAAAATTCTTATACACCCTATATTGTTTGTTTTCCAATTGTTTTTCCTTTTGCTTTCTCGGTGAGAACTAACAATAATTTTACAAACTAAATTTTTTCGAGGTCTTGGAATGCATGTACGTTTAGGTACGTATACGATTTTGTATCACGCATAACTCACGAACGAAATAAAACATTAGACTAAATTTTTGCAGGTATGTAACATCTAGACTAAAGTAGTTCGAATTTTTTTAGGTATAATATTAAGTAGATTTTTAGCAAAATAGAAATCTTCAATAAATAAAAAAAAATTTCTTTACCTATTTCAATAATTTGTGTAATTTTAAGGAAAGAAGGTACTGAAGTGGGTTGATAACATCCATTTTTCAATTCCTATTATAAAGGGTCCTTTAAAGTATGTGTTACTCATAAGTATTCTTTTTAAAAGGTAACCTAATTTACAAATTTTTTCCGAACTATATATTCACATTGTTTATAATGGAACATCAATTTTTAAATAAGTTTTTACTCAAAACTACATTTTTCGACTTCAACTGGCAGTTTGCGCCACAATTTTTGTACTATTTACTTGCAACTTTGCACACACAATATTTTTTAGATTTCTTTAAACGAATTTTCTAGAAATATAGTGTAGATTAAAAAAGTATACAAAGCGCTCACATTGACCCAGTCTCCTACCTTCCGTCCCGGCATCAATCAAATTTCCTTCAGCCAGCATCAAGATAGCGGCTCAACCCAGTAAGATAACCTAATGAACTTTATTTTTCAGACATCACGATCCGTTCGGTATACAGCGAGCGCGCGCGAGCGGAGGAAGCACCGCCGCGTCGCGCTCGCGACGATACGATCTCCCACGGAAAAACGCCATAATTCTCAGCGCATGCACATCCTTCTCTCTCTTTTCGCGAGCTCGAGAGCACGAGGCGCACGACTGCTGCATTTCAACGGAACTTCATTAACCCAATCAAGCGGCTGAAATGGGCCGCGAGAGACGCGAAGCAATCGTCCTAGTGCGACCAGCATCACACATACAGTGCGTCGTGTCATAGCGTAGGTATATGTATATGGCAACCGGACGCGACTATTCTGCATACGGCGCTTCTGATTACATTAGCGCGTGCGCGACGGGTGACGAGTGCAAGACCTATATTAGCCGTCGTATATAACAGCGGGGAGAGGAGAGATGATTGTCATATACAGTGCGAAATGACACTGCCGCCTTCCTTGACGAAAACACGCGGCATGTACTTACAAGCTGCGATGGGAGTTGGGCTTGAGTTATGCGTAGGTTTTGAGTGCAAAGTTTTGGAGAGAGATATGGCGCGCAAGGATGCGACTGACACGCACATTGGCCTAACCCGACGGCTGACACGCCTAATGCGCCTGTGTAACACCTTGAGAAGGGACTGTCGTCGTGAATATGAAGAACTACGTACCTACGCACTTGTCTCGAAGGAGTATGGTTTTGTTACAGTATAATGTGCATGATGCGATTTGCATTTTCCAGGATATGATGTGTACGGTGTATTCATTGTTCGTTACATTACTTAGTTTCTCTTAAATATAAAACAATTCATTTAAACTACCTTGTATAGTATTCATAAAAGCTTCACCGATTTGAAAGTTAATTCAAATCGACGAATAATTATTATGTAAATAGCCAACACCACAGGCTAAAAAAAATTAAGTATAGTTTTACATTTTATCGTAATTTCATAAGCTTCATTATACATATAGCTAATCCTTGAACTTTGTAATTAAAAAAGCAAATAAACTAGATAATATACAGGTAAATTAAATGATGTATACATAAGTATTCGGAGAAGACTGTAATACCAAAAAATAAAAAATTATTCTCTGAAAAGGCAAACAAAAAATTATCATAGTTCGCAGTGGAATTCACATTCTAGTGATGGATTAAAATCATTTTTAAGAAAATATTTTTTTTCTTCAGTCTAAACCCACAGCATATACAACACAATGAAAAGATAAGACTTGTATTCCCATACCGCCGTGTTCCGAGAATGCACCTGAAATTCAAAAGCGTATTTCCTGTCGAAAAATTCTCCGACGCTCAACAGCCGATCGCATACCATCTTAATTAATTCATAAATCATCCAAAAAAAAACAAGGCTCTCTCACCTTGACAAACCGACACGCGATTTTCCTTCGTCTACGCATACATAAATACATGCGTATACAGACACAACCCAAATATCTCGGCGCGCGCGCAACAACATTGTAAAACGGAAACGGCGCGCGCGGAGATTGCCGATCTTGCGGTCGCGCCGTCATAATCCGCTGCGCGCGTCTGCGAGCTCTTGCATTCAAAAGAGCAAAAGTAAAAGCGCGCGGCAGGAGACGAAAAAGCCCCCGAGCGTAGGAGGAGAAACGGGCGGCGCGACGGTGCATAATTTTTTGCGAGAGCGCGCGGTATATTATTATCGCACTCGAAAAGACGAAATTAACGCTGTTACCAATTAAAATTTGCGATTATGCGCCGCGATGCGTTCCGAGAAGTTTGTCTGCCTGCGCGCGGAGCCACGCAAAAATATATTATATACGAGCGTACATATATGTGTGTGTGTACGTGGCAAGCGGGCGCGCACATTATTTTATGCGCGAGTGGTCGTCGTCGCGCCTTTCGCTCGCGCGCGAGTCCGCGATCAAGGACGAACTTGCATCAACTCGTTATCGGGCAGAAAAATATTTGTATATCGCGTTTCGGAATCGTGTGTGTAAACAATGAAGTGTGTTCCTCCCTCTCCCGTATACACTCTCCTTCTTTTCCGTTTTTTCGTCTTTCCGAGCGCTCGCCCGCCACACGCGCGGTTTATCTGCTCGCCGCGCGTTTTAATCTCCGCTATATACGTTGACCCTCGTGCACGCGCGCGACCGCGAAAAATAGACGAAAAGTGCGATGCAATGTCGTGTGTGCACTGCGCATTTGTGTATATGGGGACGATGAAAAGTTTGATAAGTCGAGTCGGATTTTATTCGTGGACTGCGCGAAACGTGGAGTTTTTGCTGACGTGAATGATTGATAGCTGAGTTTCGATTTGCAGATTGAGTCTTTATGATACATATTTGGAAAACAAATTAATGTCAATTAAGTAGCTCCCAGACGGTTGTGTTTTTTTGTGGCAGTAATTATTACAAAAAGCGAGTTTAACTGAGGAAAAATAAAGATTATATTTTATATCCATCTTTAGTTTTGAATTTGAAAATTATTAATTTTTCTTTTAATTACCAATAATAAAAGAAAACGTTTGGACTATAAAAGTATAGATAGTCAAGTTTAAGTGTTCTTGCCTTATATGAAATTTCATAATTTCTCAGAATATTTATTGTTATGACTACAAAATTTCGAAATCATTAATTAAATGATTCGGTAAAGCTACAAAAAGTATTACTGATTTTAAAGCTTTTTCTTTAAAGAAACGTATAAACTTATTATGGTTCATAAAACTTAATTTATTATACCTATTGGAATTGCCGTAATCGTTCTGTCGTATTGTTTATTTATTAAGATATTTTATACTGTTTGCGTAAAATTCTTTAGATTTTAGAAAAATTTACGTTTGTTTGATTACACATTAAAACTGACGACAGTCACGAATTTTTTGTCCAAATAATGTAATCGTACAAAAATATTTTTACGTTAAACATAAGCATCTGAACGTAAAAAGTATATACATGTATATATACATTAAAAAACGTGCCTTCAGTAATGTAGAATTTTTATTTTCGAAAAAAATTGCATATTTAAAATTAATATTATGTACATTACACATAAAATAATCTTTTTTACGAAATCTATATTTTTCTGTACACAGATCTAAGACACTGCATCGTGATTCATTCATAATGGCAGAGAACAATGCTAAATTAAACTAGCAATAAATGAAAAATATGTATCCGTCACGATATACTTTTCACGACCAACACACAGTGCACTTTTTTATTACGCTTATCTAGTCCCTTGCATGCGTTAGTTAAGATAACGAAAACTCATTAACGCCGTGCGCACCTATCCACCATGGAATCACGCGCGCGCTTAGCCACCTTTCGAAGTAGTTAATTATTTTATTGCTAATTGATTAAATCGCGCACACTTTTCATTATCTCTCTCACCCAAGACCGCGGCACCAATTTCGCAAATCCGCTATTACGAATCGTGGCGCTTGATCTCCCGTCCTTAACCCCGAATACGACTTCACGCCCGATGAAGTTCCAAATCTCGCCGAACGATGCACAATCATAATCTTCCGCTTTAAAAGTCTACGCGCGTACTTAATGGGCATTGGCTTTATGCAAAATCGCAATAGATATGGCTGCATGATGCGCGGCGGTCCGAAGACGGATGAAAAGGGGAAGCAATAAGAAATCCTTGTCGACTCGTTCCATCTCGATTGGGCAACTCGGCTCTCTTTGAAACGAATCTGCCCTCGCCTCGTTCAGCGCATCTCAGGTATATTAGTATACAAATCCCATAACTCCGCACGTATGTATATATAGTTTCACAACAACAAGGAGCGCACGCGCTTCCCCATAGTCCACGAACGCGTGTCTATATTATGCATGTACGAGTGTCCGAGGCGTGGAGGCCTTGAAATTTTCTATAATTGCCGCGCGCACGGCGATTTCATCATATCGGCGCGTGTTCCTGAACTCGCGGAGGAGAAAAAAAATAGGAGCGCGCGCGAGCGAAGGAAAAAAGGCGCAGGTTTCACCCCAACGCGCGTATATGTGTGCCGAGCGTTATATACGTTGCATGTGTGGATATTGCAACACGGCGCACGCGATTCTAGATCATATATGCGCACGCTCGCGCGCCCGAGGCTATCGCGCGCGCTCGCGAACGCAAATTGGTCCTTAACGCGGCTAGTTTCGAGTTTCTTTTTTTCCCTCCCACCGTAGCTCGAACCGGTAAAAAAACGTTTCTTTCCGTGCCTCGTGCGCGGTGGTTTTGTTTTTCTACCGAGTCCGTCGACTTTTGCGCGGTGGAGCAATGTTTGCCGATGTAAATAAATTAATTGCGTGAGAATTTTCGTTTTTTTCTTCTCCTGCAAGATTTTTCGATTGCCTGATTGAATTTAATTAGACAATTTTTGAGTGACTGACGTGTACAAGCTGAAGGATATGGGCCTATCTTCGATATTGGATTTGAACTTATATTAACTTATTTGAACTTATTTTAACTTATTTTTGAATGTTTTTTCTTTTAAATCACTAGTTAGTATGAAACTGTGTTTCCTTATTTTCATACATAAAATAATATGAAAGTAAAAAGTATACGTTCTAAACGAAATTTCAATGTTAGCTTGTGCAATTCCATTATTGTTAAAAATAACAATTTTTTATCATTGATTATTCGTTAGTCAACGAGGTATTTCCAATGTTTACATCATTCCAACTTTTATTATTATTCAAAACAGCGAAGGTCGTTATTTAAAAATAAATATGTTATTCATAAATTTTTAATACGATACAAGTGGCAGTTCGGTAATAAAAAATCTGAATATCCTTTTCACGGTTATTAAAATTTTTATGATAGGTGAAACGCGTTATTTTCACTTGAAAAAATAACGAATTTAATTAAACCATATGTAATATGCATTAAAGTATATCGATCGTGGGTGGAACTACTACTATACTGAAATAGCACCTATAGAGTGCTATAAGAACTATTATGTATCTTCTTCAGTTATTACTAGACTGCGAATATCAACTTAATGTGATATATTGCATTTGAAATTAAGCTCTCCAAGTTCTAATATTATTGTAAATGGAATTTTCTGTATAATTATTTTATTTGTAAAATTAAACAATTCTTCGTTTATTTTATGAATTTAAAACAGTTTTTCCATCATGAACCTTTTCCCGCCATCGTTTGAAGATATATAGAATATGGCTTTCATTTCATTCTCCACTTAACGAACTTCCGAAGGGTTTCGGAAATCCATTTCGAGTGTTTCAGCAATCGAGTGCTAGGTATGCGTTTTCCCGCATGGCGGCACGCAATTCGCGAGCATCGAGACTTCTTTCGCTCAATTATTGCCCTCGGGAAGAACCTTCAATTTATACCCGCGTGCCCGAGCGCGAATATTTGAAATTCGCGAGGGTATCAATTATTGAGTCTGTAAAAATCGAGGGCAAAATAATACTGTCGAGAGAGGCAGCGCGAGATTCTTCAGCGAAGAGGAGAGAGGAAACCCTATAGCCGCCCTCTTACCCACGCCCGCACGGTATACGTATACCTGCCGCGTATACGTATGCTTTTTATAGATCGCCTCTTTTCTCCTCTCGTCGGTAGTAAATATTTTCGAGAAGATATTCACTACCTGAAATCGCTGCTGCTTCTGCTGCTGCCGAGAGTATCTTTGAAATCAGATCTGGATTGCGGGCTACAACAGGAATATGATTCAAGATTATTGTTCGGAGCTCGCTGGAATAATTATTTGATGGGAAAACTTTCGTGAAACCGAGATGCTTATCGACAATATATGAAACCGGCTCGAAAAGAAGGTAAAAGAGGGGAAATATACATTTTTAATAAGACTTGACTTTTTTTCATCGATACTATGTAATTATTCCAGGTTACGTTTTATATATTTAACTTGTGATTAATTACGAAGGGGAGAGACAAAATTACCATCAACTATATTCTATTTATAAATCGCAATAAATAGGATTAAATTAAAAGTAAATTACTGCAGCAATCATTATTTATTTAGAATAAACGTTGTCTCGTATACGCGCGTATACACACCGAGGTAAAGCTATACGTTAATGCGAATACATTTTTTTTTACATACAAATTAATTGGCTTCTGCGCATCCGCTTTAATTATTCAGCAGCGGGAGGAATAAGTGACAAACATAGAGCTGAATTCGGCGAATTGCAAATATACTTTTTCACTTGCAGGTGCATTGGTCAGATTCATTGCATATTTATAAATTGCTGCACAGACGTCGACGCATTCGGTTGATCTTTTGATTACGAAAATTGACAGGTGAAATGTAGACTTTAATCGTCAAACATTATTGAGATAATTTTATTTTCGAAATATATTTCAGAAGATCAATATCCACTGTGTTATATACATATCGAATCTTTCTCGATCTTTCTAAAGATATTAAAAAAAAAATGCGACATATAATTGATTCCCGATCAAAATACTGCATTATTTAATAGCACTTACCATTGTCATCACGTAACATCCAACCCATTGACTTGATGCCTATAACCGCTTACTTATCCATTCCGCTGTTCTATCCTTCAAAAACCCATAAAAATCGTTCCATCAATCTATCAGGATCTCCAAAACAGGCGAGTGGGCCGATTGATTTGCAAGCGGGCGAGAAAAAAAAACAAAACTTCACTTGGCGAAAAATACACGCCATGAGCGAGAAAAGGAGGGAGGGAGAGAAGAAGCGCAGAAGCGCGCGTGCAGAAAAGAGGCAGAAAAAAAGCCTCAAGGTGTGCGTTTTATACGATTTCTCGGTAGCTTTATTTACATTTGCATTCCCGATACGCGGCGCGCGTACCGCACAGGAAGTAGTATGTTCGAACGTGATCGTCGTACGAGCAAAAGTATAAATAATGCGGGAAACGAGCGTATATACACATATATGAGCCACGCCGCATGCTGCGTGCTGGCGTATTCCTCACGCCCGCCGCGGGGCTAATGCCGCGTACGGTAAGCTCGAAAAATCGCCGCGAGCAAAAATGGAAAATCACGTGCGTATATACATATATATGCAAAAGTATACACAGAACTGCGTTGTGTGTCGTCAACGATGCCCCACGCGAGTGCGTTGGACTTTCACCGGTACTTAATATATACGCAAGCGCATTACGAGCTTTTGTGCAGTGCATATAGGTGCCGAATAAGGCGAGCTTCGTGGCGATTTTCGAGGCTGTTTTTCGTTAGAATTTCATATAATACGGCCTGTCCCCCCCGTGTGCGCCGCAGCTGCGCGCCGTGCGAATAACTCGCGTGTAGTTTGTAATTTAACGGAGTGACATTTTCATTGTCCCATTGTTTTGAGACTCTTAATCGGCCTGGAATTGAACGGAATAGGGCAAAGGCGGCGCTCGGCTGGGTCCAGTGTCTCCCTCGATGAGAAACTTTGCATAATGCGGACGCTGGCCTGCACACGAGTAAGTATCTTGTTTCAGCAGCGCAGCGCGTATATATACTACTTGCGTGCGAGCGCGGCGCTTTTCGTTTTCGTTACGACGCCGGAGCGAAAATAACATTTTAAATTAATCGATAATGTATTTATTCATTGTTTCCAGGGGCGTGTGCTTGGGAACGTGCAATCTCGAAATAACTTGTCGTCCCATTCAAGATTAACGAATGAGAGGAATATTTGAGTTGAATTATATAAATCGCCGGAAAACCAAAATTTAATTTTACACGTCACAATCGCGAATAATAATGATTTTTTAACTTTAACTTTTAATTAACCATTATTTTTGTTTTAATTATACGTCGAGTAATAAATATATTTTTAAAACATACAAATATCACGTTGTAATCATTTTAAAATAAAAACAAGAAGCATATATACGAGTAAACAATATAAATGTAATGCATCATATGGAAAGTCGTAAACAAATCAATTCGTATATTATATCTTGCATGTCAATATTATAAAATATTGTTATACATGTCGCTCGTGCACAACGTTTATCATATTTGTCCTTTCGATTATTTTGTACATTAAATATTTCGTTATTGTTGCATATGAAAAACATGTGTAATAAAATATGAAAAAACACTTTTTAAATAATTTAAAATTATATTAACTCAAATTCACCACTAGACTATAGCTAAAGAAATATTTCTTTTAAAAACCCGTCCAATTCAAATTTTCAAGTCTCCCGCACCAAAACCCAGTATTTCTATTTCACGCTGGCAATAAATAGAAGTGTGTATATATATCGAGAAGTCCGGCTTTACGGCAGACATGTTTTTACAACGATCAAAGTCACGCTCCATAACGAAAAGCTGCACTTTGTGTTCGAAGCGAAAAATCGAAAGTCACGCGACTTTTTCTCATATAGCGCTGCACATAATAATATATATAGCGTGTGCGCGAAAATCCCTCGAGAAAGGGGAGGTGGAGTATAGGGGTGAAAAGAGGAGCCACGCGGAGAGGAAGTTTGAGCGTTCGACGCGTATAATACACGCAGGGACCAATCTATACCGATATATAAGCGAGAGGGAGAGAAAGAGAGAGAGAGAGAAAAGAGATCTTTCGTGGCATTTCCATTTCCTGCACTCGCTGCGCGCAGGTCCTGCGGGATCCGACGTCACCGTCCTTTCACTCACACATACACACATGCACCTTTACTCTCCCTTGCTCCCTCTCCCCTTTCTCGTTCCACGCACCAGCGGTCTCTCCCATGCGCGCCCTCCACACACATACGTGCAGGGTTTCGGTTGCCACTCACGCACACATGATGGGGCTGAGCGTTTAAAGTCCCTCCGTCTCTCCCTCCGTTTGTGTTGTATATAACGCACCTTCGTCGTCGGACCCTATGCCGCCGGAACGCCGACTGGACCTTTAAATTTTAAAGGGACGGCGCTCGCTGCGTCGAAGAAGGTATATGTATATTATACCGGCTGGAAATCATAATGCCGTGCGGTATGTATGCGCTACTGCTATAGGCCACCTCGTTGCCCACGAACATTGACATTCGGAACGGCAGCCCATTTTCGCTCGTTTCGCTTGAATATATGTGTGTCCCTTTTTTCAGAGGTGCGGAGGCGCGCATAGCAGTAACAGCGACGGCAGCCGGTTCTCAATGAGAGAGCCCCGCCGGCTAACGTAGCGGATGATGGGAATAAATTTTCCAAGGTCGTTGTTGTGTATAATGTTCACCTTTTTCAATGCGAAGGTGCAGCAATAATTTTGTCACTGCATCTGCCGATTTGTTGCTGTCGCTACTTACTGTGCATTCTCAGCGATTTGCCCGTAAATTAGCGCTGATTAATGCATGTTTTTGGTAGTTTGGCTGGATAGATGACACAGGACGATGTCTGATGTATATAAGGTCGCGCGGTGTAGTGCGCCCTCCGTGATTTACTGTATACAGTAATGTACCGTGCAGCGTGTACCTATAGACGGATGCAAATGTGAGATGGAATTGGACAATATTCTTAACGATGATGGTTTCTTTAGACTGATGATGGGTGTAATTTGATTTTACGATTTTTACGGCAATGGACATCGATTTTCTCAAGTTTTTAAGCCGTGGTGGTT
The DNA here is from genome assembly GCA_900474315.1 of Torymus auratus. Lineage (NCBI taxonomy): Eukaryota > Metazoa > Arthropoda > Insecta > Hymenoptera > Torymidae > Torymus > Torymus auratus. The sequence continues at coordinate 43,566 of UXGD01000649.1, forward strand.
ATTGATTGTGTAAATAAACCACAATTTAATTTTCTCAATGTTCTAATTTTAAATACAAGACCCCAAGTTCTAGCACTCGGAAGATGAATAAATAATTACAAGTAACCGCAGAAACTTTTCGCAAATGCCGGGGGACGTATTACCCATTAGAAATTCATGCGCGTGGTATCGACGTGAATTTCCGTCCACGTCATAATATGACTAATTATAATATCGACTCTTAAATTCATTCTAAAAATTACTTTAAAACCTTTTTCGATAACAAAAAATGCTTGCATTTTCAATGTTTAAAATGTCAACGTGCGTCTCTCCCTAAAACAAAAAAAAAAAAAAAAAAACCCACCAACTCCCCTTATCTTAATACATTGCGTACATATGCGCACCATCCGAAAAGCTGCACAAAAACTATTTACAGTATCATTAAAAGATTTGCATACTTAAATACGCTCGGACTTACGCTAATTTTCCTTTTTTTTTTTCGAAAAAGAAGCCGCCGCCGTTGTCGCGCGTCCACTTAGCCGCGTCGCGTAATGCATCAGCTGCCGCGGCTGCGCTGATGCTTCCCCAGGGTCCCCGACTAATTTTTCGGTAAGCCAAATTAAACATGCCTCCTCGAGGATCGACGGCGACGGCGCTGCGCACATACAATTCCGAGACTGTTTGCGCTCCTCGGGAGAGTATATAGAGCCGAAAGAGAGCGAGAGACTGCAAAGAGGCCTTGAACTCGCGCGCGCGCGGCAAAGACACGCTCTCTCAAGCCGAGAAGGAAAGAGAGGAGAGACAAAAAGCAACGATGACCAAAAAAACGCATCACCGAGCTACTTTACATTGTCATGGCTCCTCTTTAAATCTCGCTTTCTCTCTCTGTCTCTGCGCGTATAGCCTGTTTTTCAGAGAGGGAGAGATATACATTTCTCGAATCGCCGAGCGAATCATATATATGTGTGCGTGTACGCTTACATGTGTAGCGCCCCGTGTATATCGCGTCCAGCAATGCGGAATCCATTGTCAATTGAATCCGCCCCCTCTCCCAGCCCCGTCCTCTCTCAGGCGCACATATACGCGTATAAATACTGTACGTGCGCACGAAGCGAGAGATGTAAAAAGAGAGAGAGGGAAATGTATACCTGCCGGTGCGGACGAAAGTTCTCCGAAGGCTGGGACTGCCTGCAGGACCCTCCGGACGTCGTCGTCGTCGTCTTCGTCGTGGTGCTTTTTCACGCACACACACACACATAGTCATATACGCGAAGAGGTAAAGAAGGAGGAGAAGTAAAGAACGAGGCGTCGGTTTACGAGAGTAGTAGGTTGCGAGCCTGCGTGGTAGTAGTAGTAGTATATATATGTGTGTGTGCGTACAATGCTCATGTACAATGGGTCCGGCGTCGGCGGTGGCGGCCGGTATTGGGCTACAGGTATGTTAGACGCGGCCAACAATGAAGGGGAGCCCGTCGCGCTGGCAGTTTTTACCGGGCCGCGATCCTCTCTCTCCCGTATTTTTTTCTCCTTCTCCCTCTCGGGCTTCTCTTCTTTCTCGGGTGTGTATCACCTCTCTCGGTGTGCGCCAGACGATGCTTTAAAAAAAGGAAGGAGAAAAAATAAACACGGAGCAGCAGCTGACTGAGATTTTCTTCCAGAGAGAAAGGGGAGGGGGAAAGGTATAGGCCCTCTTTAGGATCAGGGAGGACCTCATGGGTGTAGCTTTTTTTATGTGTATAAGTACCGATGGAATTTTCACTATATACATCTCTATGTCCGCCCCGTAGCGCATTGTAATATAATGTCTGTGCTCGCGTTTTAAAGGGACGATTTGTGTGCGTGTGTACAGACGTGTGCGCCCATTGTCGGGGCCCACGCAATTTTCGGTTTTTAGAAATGGATTTTTCATCCGGCTTCGACGGCTCTATATATACATACTGACAGCATAATCGGACTTTTATTCCCCGACTTGATCTGTCTCTTTTCTCTCGCGCTTCTACTTATCCATCGAATTCACACTACCTACTTTACCCTCTTTATTTTCCTCTATATATAAAAGAGGCTCATAGTTCTTATTTTTCCTCTCCTCCGCGGGAGATGGGAAATATGGATTTTTCATAGAGTTTGTTGCCTTAGACTTTGTAGTTTATGTGCGTGCGTATACACACACACACACGCGCGCCCGCGCGGTGCATTTTGTCGAGAGAGAGATTTCGAGCGCTGCACCAATATTTCTTTTCTTAACGGCGTGCTGTGCACGCGCTTCTATATGTCTGTGTGTGTATACACAGCGCGAGCTGCACACGAGAGAATTATAAATTCTCTCAGGGCTCCGCGCTGATAGTCTTTTGAACTTGACTGTTTTCACTATCTTGTGTGTGCATTTCTCCACAACGACGAACGACGACGACGATGTTTCTCACTCTCGTGTATATATGCAGCGAGCGCGCCAGCGTTTGATGTGGATATTTTGTAAATATAGACGAGCGAGAGTGAGAGACAGAGCGCTTTGACGTTATAATCAATTCGATAAAACAAATGTTATACAAGCGTCGTCGATAAAAGCGCCATTTTTTCTTCATTAAATGGATATTCAATAAGTGATGATTGTTGGTTTCTGAGAAATATAGATGCACTTTATAATATATTACTTGATATTAAATCGATCTCAGTGACTGATAAATATATATATACTTTTCCGTTTTCCAAAATTAGTATTTTTACTTCAAGGAATATAGGAAAAATTACTTTTTTGATGAATAACCTTCGATAACAGCGTAGCATGAAGATTAAAAAAATCTTGCAATTACGTAAGCGCGAATTTTTAATTATATCGGTAAGATTATACCAATGATAAAAAGAAAATAATAAAATTCTTATATTTCTGCGTTTCAGTGTGCATAATTTCATTTTTCAATGATAATAATCAAGGAAAATTAAGAAATGTACTCTACCATACGTCTATACATTGATGTCGTAAGTTTTCTTTTACATTTTATTTTCTACAAGTGACTTTATAATCGATGATTCATCACGGCGCATCGCCCCGAATACACTGTTTTCCTTCACATTTTACGCTCTCTCTGTCCCGGCGCATGATGCATGAGCATATATTCAAGGCAGTATATTAACCCGCGCTGCTAAAACTCGGCGCAATTGCAATCCATTTCCTCGAATAAATAAGTCAACGACCTCCGACCGCTAAATTGCACGAAAAATGGCAATCGATTCCACCTTACCGCCTGAATTCTCTCCATTCATTTCGACGTATCATCAACGCCTCGCGCGACCGCATATATACATATGCATCACCCATACGTTAAATATATATACTCGCACAGTAAGTAGACCTTCGGTCGAGCCTCCAACGCAGTGTGCGAGAAAGAGAGGGAGACAAGTCATCGACTGAACGAGGCGACGGCGCGTCGTGCGATCGCAAATTCGAGAGCAGAGGCCGGGACAGACCTAACAGGCCTGCTTACGAACGTGTCGAGACTCGTCGCCGCGCGTCCGCTAGAGAGGCACTGTAGGTACGCAGACTATACGAGGATGTGACAATAATCGGAAACAAGCAATTCCACGAAGATCGGACCTCTCCTCCCTCTCTCTCTTGCATCATCGCGCGCCGCCGCCGAGCCGGCGATGAGTAACGAGTGCGAGCACACATGTTTTTTTTGCTTTCCTTTTGCGCCTCGACCGCCGCACCCGGGTTACAAGCGACCGTGGCTACGGCGATGGCTGTATACTTTATATTCGTCCGAGTAATCAAGTTATTGGGCGGAGTTTCGTAAAGGAATAAAGCCGGGAGGGTGACGACGGGTCTCAGTCTCGTCTATTTTGAGATTATGTGCGACCTACATTCAACTCCCTTTTAATAAATGATATCGAATATGTGATACGGGCTGTAGCTGTTTTAGAAATAATTGCCGTAACAGCATCCTGTTTGACTTATGAAAGTATCAATTTTTTATAATGAAGATTCTAAAGTGTTTTTAAATATTGATTAACTTTATTAAATGTTTCTTTATTTACAATCTCAGTGAGATTAATCTCTGCAATCAACTTTTATATATGCATTATATCGCTTCTTTTGTAAACTTTTTCCCGACAAGTGATGCCGACGCTTCCTGTTGAATAAGTTGGATCTATCTCACCAATACTTGTTATATTTACTTTCCGTAAACTAAACTATGTTTATATATTTAAAAGAATAAGAAATGACATAATGTCTATGTAAATAATAAAGTATTCATAAGATATTATAAAAATATTTTAATTGTAAAAATTTTTCTTCAAAAAAGTTAAATATAATGACTTATTTATTCCTGGATGACGTTAATCACATTAATGAACAAATAGCATCATTATTATGATTATAATAATAATTTACACCATCAAAAATCAGCATACAGTTATACTATTGCACATTGTTTCACAAACCTAACATTACTTTACATAAACTCCACGCATTATCCCAACGGCATCTCATCACCTTCGCAAGATATTTTCTCTAACCCGACCCTGATTATATCCGCGCCAACACTCCTGAAACCAGAAAAATACAATAATTCCCCCTGATTGCGAACTATTGCGCCATCCCTGATTTAGTCATTTCGCGCTGTAATCCTAATCCCTCTCTCCCCCCTCCCCGCATCGATCGCGCGCTTTGATTTCGCAACGATAAACGCTCGCGCGCGTATATTATACGCGTGCCGCGAGGAAAGCTACTATAAACTCGTCGTCTCGGGAACAATGACGAATTTTCGCTAACCGCATTTTTCTCTCTTACCGCGATCGCGTTATCGCCACCGCGCGCTGTAGCTATACGCGTCGAAAACGTAACCGCACGCGACATGCGCGGTGGTTTCGCTATACTCTCCTCTCGCTCTCTCGCTTTCGCACTTCAACAATCCCGCCCCCATCAATCTGGCTTATGCGGCCATTGTCCACTCGAGACACACAATCGCGTCGAGAGCGCGTTTCGTTAATCATATCCCCGACGCGCATGCAGGACATATTCACGCGTAAGAAGCGTGAAATTCGCATGCCTGCGCCCGAGTTGCAGGGATCGAGAGTGAGAGAGAGAGAGAGAACAGGCGACACGGGAGCAGCTTTTAGTGCTCTATAACGTCGAGATCGCGGCCGCTTTGAATAAGACTTCGTGTGCGCGCAATTGACAATTTATTGCGGGCATCGGGTATAAATAAACAAGGGGCGCGTGCGCGGGGAAAAATTTTATTGTGCAATGTAAAATGAGCGTGAAATCGATTATTGCTGTGCGCTCTGTCTTATAGGTCGTACTAATTGATTGCGAATATTTCGTCATCTGTATTTCTTTTTTTTCAGCAGAAGAGAATGGGTGTGAAGAAATTCGCCATATGCCAAAGATATTCGAAACATCCGACTTTGAAAATATTAATAGCAGATCGCAGTGAAACTTGTAAAATTTTTGAATGAGTAAGCAGGATAATATTCTTGAGCGTGAAAATTCACAGACATTATACTCGACATCTTAGAAAGCACCGAAAGAGACTATGACTCATCTTTGATATTTCTGTAATCCGTTTTTCGCTTCTTAATCAGAGTTTTTTTATTTGTATAAGATAAGATATACTTTTATTTTTTCATTAATATTTTTAAGACCTTGCCAATGTTTTGATTCTTCGATATGTAGTGTTCAAATACTATGTCCTAAATTTTAATTTGATCTTACATGTTACTATATTTTTCAAGCAATATCTATATTTTTAAATTGTTATCTTTATGAATACATATATAATTGTAATAAAACGGATCCGAATACTATACATTAACCATGATTTATATTTGATTAAAGCGATACAAAACTGTGTCTTTCTCGTTCCATTTACGCTCGCTTTATATTTACGACGCTGTACTACTTCTGTCGAAAAAGTCGAAAAAAAAGAGCGCGTAATATATTAGGCTATCACGCGTGATGAATCGCGATGCACATTAGCGTCTCATGAAGTAGCTGAAATGAAAAAAAATAGAAATACAATGAAGCTCTATTAACCTCTAATTGCGCTAATTAAAATCGAAAAAAAATTGATTACCAAACCGGGCCAATTATATTGTCGTTAATAGAATATTTTCTATACGTTATATGTATATACAACGAGCCGTCACGTGCCGTTGCCTCGTTTGTTTTTCCTCCACTTCCCGCCAATCGTCGCGCGGGCGCGCGCGACAATATATCTGCCGCGTGGGCAACCGGGAGAAATTTGTGTGCGGCGGCGCGCAGTTACGCGGAAACTTTGAAAATCAAATTTGCGTACGGCGGGCGCGGAGAGTGAGGGACACACAAAGTCGTCGCTCCGGAAGATGATAGTAGGCGACACGGTGAAACGAGCGGAAGGAAATTATCCCCGTGCACGAGCGAGAGTGCGAGAGCAGCAGCCGAACCTAGCATATATATATATATATATATATAACAGGGAATTAATGTCCCGCGAGCGTAATTAGTCTCAGTAGATTACCGCAGCGGCGGCGTCGATTTGACTCGGAGCTCTTCTATATATCCCGGTCTAATTCGCCCGCATTATCCGTCAGTGACTTTATATACGCCGTGTATTAATGCCACGTGGCTTGTGTGGGTCACTGTGGTTGTAGTATACCGCCGAGTGATGGAAGTTTCGGGAGCGTTTCGATTTTTGCTTTGTCCATGACGCAATTCGAGGACACGGATGTGTAGTCATAGGGGTGCGCGCGAGCGCGTATTGCGTTGTTATGCGCAAGCAACTACTTGGCGTGAGAAGTGCATACATGTAATGTAACACTATAATATCCGTTATGTCATCATTTTAAAGAAACAATGTATACACGCGCGATTAGTACTAACGTTAAATGCAAATAAAGTTTCGTTTGTCGAAGGGACAACTAAATTAGTAAAATGATCCGTACCAATATTAAATTGTGTGGGAGACTGGGGCTACTTTGTACTCGGGGATACTTTGGACAATGTGTATTATCTTTTGAATATGACACACTTATATTTTTCGTCGGTAAAATAAATTTAAACTACCTATAGGATAAACGTTTTTGTTCGTTAAGACTGGCAGTTCATTCAAAGTTTAAAAATTTTAATCGTCACATCGTCGTTTTTCGCTGTGTGGTCAAAAAATTTGTGGGAGCGTACAAGTTTGTCTCATTGATTGTATAAAATAATTGTTTAGCGGAGTAACTACTACTATAATAATATATCTATTTGTAGTACTCAGTATCTATTCTAGTTTACTTACTTCTAACCCTAAACTAACTAGGAGAGGCTCAGAATCTTTAGCATAGGTTTTTGGATGTAGAAATATGAAAAAAGCTGCAATATTAGACACTAACACTAAAAAAACTAAAGTTCTGGTCACTTTTAGCTTTATTTTCAAAAAAGTCTTTAAAAAACCTTTTCTTAAAACGGCA